>JAODTR010002430.1:0-35032 GCA_025399935.1 Amblyopsis rosae
AAGGCGAAAGGGGGTCAAACACAGTATTAGTATGGTGTTCCTAATAATCCTTTAGGTGAGTGTATATATATATATATGTGTATATATAATATATATGTATATATAATATATATGTGTGTATATATATATATATATATATATACATGTGTATATATATGTGTATATATGTATATGTGTATATATATGTATATGTATATGTGTATATATATATATGTGTATATATATATATATGTATATATGTATGTGTATGTATATATATATATATATATATATAGTGGATATATATTAGTGGATATAAAAATCTACACACCCCTGTTACAAGTCCAGGTTTTTGTGATGTAAAATAATGAGTGGATGGAATGCAGGGAATTATGAACAGTTCCAAATACCAGGCAATTGTTGGCACAAAACCTTCCGGCATCAGTTAGAAAGCTGAAGAGGAAGTTCACCTTCCAGCACCACAACGACCCAAAGCACACATCCAAATCCACAAAAGCATGGCTTCACCAGAAGAAGATTAACGTTTTGTAATGGCCCAGCTAGAGCCCAGCCCTTAATTGAACATCTGTGGGGAGATCTGAATAGGGCTGTGCACAGGCGATATCCCTGCATTAATGTCTTAACACCGTTCCACAGGTGCATGTTAATTAATTGATTATGGTTAATCGAACATGCATGGATAACATTGTTTAAACCCTTTACAATAAAGATCTGCAAAGTTATTTGGATTTTTACAACATTATTTTAGAAATACACAGTCCTGAAAAAGGGACGTTTCTTTTTTTGCTGAGTGTATATATATATATACACACACACTATATTGCCAAAAGTTTTTGGATGCTTTACATGCACATGATTGTTAATAACATCCCATTCTTAATCTGTAGGGTTTAATATGGAGCTCCAACTGTTCTGTCTTGTGGCTGTCCACAAGGTTTAGGAGTATGTTCATGGGGATTTTTGACGATTCTTCTAGAAGCAAAATTGTGAGGTCAGGCACAGATGTTAGACAAGAAAGGTGTTCTATCGGGTTGAGGTCAGGACTCTGCAGGCCAGTCAAGTTCCTCCACACCAAACTCACTCATCCATGTTTTTGTGGACTTTGCCTTGTGCACTGGTGCGCAGTCATGTTGGAACAGGAAGGGGCCATTCCCAAACAGTTTCCACAAAGTTTGGAGCATGAAATTGTCCAAAATGTCTTGGTATACTGAAGCATTAACAGTTAATTTCACTGGAACTAAGGGGTCAAGCCCAAACCCTGAAATACCACCCCACACCATAATCCCCCCGCAACCAAATTTAGCCCTTGGCGCAATGCAGTCAGGAAAGTACCGTTCTCCTGGCAACCGCCAAACCCAGACTCGTCCATCAGACTGCCAGACAGAGAAGAGTGATTTGTCACTCCAGAGAACACGTCTCCATTGCTCTAATGTCCAGTGGTGGCGTGCTTTACACCACTGCAGCCAACACTGCATTGCATTGGTGATGTAAGGCTTGGATGCAGCTGCTTGCCCGTGTAAACCCATTCCATGAAGCTCTCTACGCACTGTTCTTGAGCTAATCCGAAGATCACACGATGTTTGGAGGTCTGTAGATATTGACTCTGACCCGGTCCTGTGATTTTATGTTGTCTACCACTTCGTGGCTGAGTTACTGTTGTTCCCAATCGCGTCCACTTGGTTATAATACCACTAACAGTTGACCGTGGAAATTTTTGTAGTGAGGAAATTTCACGAATGGACTTATTGCACAACCTATCACAGTACCACGTTTTAATTCAGTGAGCTCCTGAGAGCGACCCATTCTTTCACAAATGTGTGTAAAAAGCAGTCTGCATGCCTAGATGATTGATTTCATACACCTTTGGCCATGGTCAAGTGATTGGAACACCTGAATCCAATACTGTTGGCAATATACACACATTTAAACTTAATATGTCTCCTGATTTCTCCTGATATGTAAGTGAACAAGTTTGCATTATACAGCACAATGTGTTTGCCTTGAGTCATCATTATGCTTTGTTAAATACAGTATTTTATTTAATCTTCTCATCCCAAAAGCTCGCTGGTGTCCAAAGATGGTTCCCAAATTTCTATTATTTGGCAATTTTCCAGCCACAGATATGCCAGGCCAAGACTACAGTTATAACCGTATTGAAATGTTACTTTTCTTTGGCTGTTAACCTTGGTAAAAGATAAGAAACATAAGAGTCTGTTCAGTTATTCCCCCTCTGGGCCCTGGTTTCAATTATACTGTATACTGTTCAAATGGTTGTGAACAATTTTTGAGGCAAGTAAAGTGGCTTTCACTAAGAGAGCAGGCAGAAGCGTTTTTATTGCTAAAGGTTATATGGACACTTGGACAGGCATCAAACTTTAAGTTGGATTTTATCTACAAATATAACAGTCATGCAACTGATACATTTTGATTTTAAGGCCGCAAATACAATAAAAAATAAAAAGTATAAAGACGAAGTGACAAGGTCAATTTACACTGTATGTAATCACATTTTCACATTGTAAGGTCAACCTGCTGCCAGTAAAGCAAACAGATTCCAACTTAAAAAAAAACAAATGTACAGTATCGTCAAATATGTAATGTTAGCTTGGCAGGTTTGAGTCTGGACAATATTCCTCCAACCACACACTGAGTAAGCCAATATCAATGCCATCACCCAGCTACAACACATCACCTCCCCCACACCAACAGTCCCTTAACAGTCTCTGTGTGCTTTCTATTGGCATATAACTTCCAAATACCTAAAAGCAAACATGGCTCCAAACATAGATTATCTTAATATCATCCTTGGTACACACACACAAAAGGAAATGTCACCTATGTCCCGGGGCATAGCCAAAATTGAGAAAATCAAAAACCAAATTGAACCTGGTGGATTTATCGCCATTTGCACTGCGTTATTTTGTTGTATTTAGCCCACCACCATCGCTATATATTTTACTAACTCCATTTTAATGTTTGCACTGTTGGCCTTTATGTGATTAGATCATTAATATCAGCACACATTACTGTAATAGACAGACTATCTGGGAATTTAATTTGTTAAAAAACACACATGCACAAAAAAAAAAAAGTATAATTCACCTAATCAATAAAATGGCAACTTCTTTGTGGACAGCATGGGAGTCTGGAGGAGAAAAAGAACGAGCGTCGACGCTAATAAGCAGGCCACTGGTAATCTTTTGAGCAAACGCTCTCTCTCCCTATGTGGCCGTCTTTCTTTTCGTCATAAATAATGTATATTTTGTCAGCCAACCCCCATCCACAATCCTCCAATGTCTCTTGACTTCTAATTTGCCGGCAGTGTTCAATCTGGTCTTCAAACACATCTTATTTTCCAAGAGCCCACCACACACACACTCACAGAACCCCCTTCCCCAATCTTATTGGTTTATTTGGTTTACTTTAATTAGTGGTATAGAAGGCTCTGAAGGCAACAGCAGAGGAAGGGGTCTGTTGGTAGCGGTGGTGGTCGTGGTGGGGGTGGGGGGCTGTCGTGGGGTAAATACTGAAAACAAACAGAGTTGAATGAGCGGAGGGTTGACGGATGCAGTACCAATGCTGCCGCACAGACAGAAGGGGACACATGGTGTAGGTAAACATGCCTAATTGCATTAGATCCCCCTGGCACATGGGTAATCTAGCCCCCCCCCCCCCCCCCTCCTGTCCCACAACACAACGGGACGGATCTGTCTGGCTCCCCGCGTTCTTCACTTTCAAATTATATATTTGAATCCAAAAGCGTATGTGTTGCTCAGGGCCGATAATATGATGTAGAAGTAATTGGTGCGCCCATGTGTGTGTGTAGTAAAACACAAATGGCTCGTGCCTTCAGGTGTGCATTTGTGTGTGTGTGTTTAAGGTGCATGTGTGCGTGTGTCCGATTGAACAGTTGTCCTGTTTGATATTTCGCTCCTTAGCCCACATGTCTTGAGAGCATAAGCAAACACATTTGGCAGGTTGGGACGTTCCCTGTGCAAACAGTGGGAGAAGCTGGCCCTGATATGAACGTCACTGCCAGTCCATGATAATTGGGAAGGGATGTTTTTCCTCATGATTAAGTTATCCAGTGTACTGACACCTGATGAAATAAAATAAGGCCACGATGTTATTTTGATAAGTGTTGACTTTTGTCTCAGAGGGGAGACCTTCCTGTTAGCTGCCAAGACTGTATGGACAACATCAGCCACTAGATGGCGATAGAATATTTATAAAACATCATAGCTCCACACAAGTAGTAAATGAAAATACTCCATGCTATAAAACATCAAACATCTTTCTAAAGCACTAGTTTGCAAATGCAAATAGATCCGTTTTTGCAATACAATATACCAGACTGTTATATTGACTTGATTTTAGTCTGCAAATCAAAACTGAAGTTCACTTGTACTGCCTATGTTGATTAAAGCTTTATAAACGTATATATAACTTTTATGTGCATGTTTTTTGCATTTCCATAATGCTTTTATCTAGGACAACAATAAAAGTACTGGTTACATAAGCTTAAATTCTTACACCACCAGTATTGTGGAGTGTGAAAACACCCACAGCTCTAAATACTCCTTTGTCCACAGAATTTTTACTATATTGTATTTGAGAGAAGTATTGGCTTCTAAGATGATTCATTTGTGAATGAAGAGTTGCCATGCTTGACTAGTAAGTCCCCGCAAATATTAACAAAGAGGATGGTCCGAAGAAAAGACTTGGATCTCTGCTGGTGTTCAGGGGATATTAGGGGCTTTCAGGCAAAGCCGCAATGCGAAAGGGTTCAAATGTGTGTGACTCCGGGGATAGTGTAACATAAAATAAACAAAGTCTTCTAGCGATTAGCAGTTTATTATGTCACGCGGAGTGCCCAGAGCAGATTGGGGTTTTGTGTGCAGAAAGGGGCCCAAATTCCAGTTCAGAACAAAGATAATACAAGTCTAGCAAAGTGCTTAGAACATCCACATGGGTCCGAAGTGATCTTCAGTAATTATTTTTGGAGGACCTGCATTTATTTTTGTAATAAATGACAGCTGGAATGATTGTAAGTCTTGAAGTGAGTTGATTGTCTTTCATGAAGAACAAAGCATGTACCCACATACACCATGAATTGTACCGTTTAATATTCACTCCCTCTATGTTAACACTAGCCCATAAACAACACCGCTAGCATTCACATCTGCTTCCCACACACAAAATGCTCCATCTCTGAAGGCTGACAAACACTTCAGACAGATGGAGAGCCAGGGCAGAACACCCACCGTGGTACCTTTTAAGGTAATATCCCTCTAAGCCATGGACCCCCCCCACCCCACTAAACCCTTAGACATCTCCTATACCTGCCTGTTCACCTGCTCGGTGGTGGCCTGTGGACACACAGCCACGTAGCCCAGAGTAATCCCTGTGCCCCAGGACAGTGGAAGCAGCTCTATCCGTCCCTGAGTGCTGCGCTGCCCCGGCAGGTCAGTGCAGGAACACCCACAGTCACCGTGGTATTTTTACACATTTGGGGAATTTTGAGTGCAGCTGTTAATAAAAGAGCAAATAGAGAAAATAAAAACAAAAGCTAATAAAATGACAGTAACACTTCTTTATATATTTATTCATGGTGTGTTTATATATATATATATACACATATGTATGTATATATATATATATATATATATATAATGTGTGTGTGTGTATAAAAAGGTTATTGTAAGATTTTTATTTTACATTTTCCCGCTTGAAGAATTTAATTGTTCACATTATAGGTCACATTAAAGGTGGAAAAAGTTCTGACATGATTTATCTTTGTCTCATTCTTTTACATCGCAAAAACCTGGCATTTTAACAGGAGTGTGTAGACTTTTTATATCCACTGTATATTCTGGTGGCTGGTGAGACATTTTCCCCCCAATAAAATATATTAAGTGGTTCTTACATAATGGGAACTGCTTGTGGCTCTCATAGCTCTGTGGTCTCAAAGTGACCACTTACTGTAAATATAACAAAAAATTGGCTAAAAGGTTATGCTGTAGCCTTAATAATATTATGAACTGGTGAATCCTTGTTTCCAGGACAACCAGCAACTTGACCAATTAACAGTATGTGGCAAGGCCTGTGTTGTCTTGTGGTTGTGTGTGTGAGAGCACTATGATTTTGTTGTGTCTGTACATGTTCCATCTACCATAGCTTGCACACAGCGACTCATAGTTTCATTAGCAAAATGGGTTTAGCGGCTATAGAGCAGGGATCAGGGTTCTGACCACTAATCGGGCTGTTTTATGGAGGCATTGAACTGGAAAATATTGCGTAAAAATAGTTTAATTATTACTCTTTGACATATATATTTTATTTTGTTCAGGTGAAGAAAATAAAATGTGTAGGACTGTTTTGATGTATTTATTTTTATATATCTACATCTGAATATAGTATATATTTTGGCCTAAATATTAGAATGGTAATGCAAAGCCAAAGAATAGATTAATAAAAGGTAAATAATGGTTTTATTTCAGTTATCAGAATTTCAACACATCTGCATTATGGTTCAAATGTGCTTTCTTTTGATACACTAAAACTTATTGCATTGGTGCAGTGGAGGTTTACATCCACTGGAGGGCGAAATAACACTCATAAAGGCACAAAATGATTTATGTTTTCTCTCCATCCAACACACACACACACGTGTCTGCTTCAGCCAAATGTGTGCTCTCAT
Source organism: Amblyopsis rosae (assembly GCA_025399935.1). Taxonomy (NCBI): domain Eukaryota; kingdom Metazoa; phylum Chordata; class Actinopteri; order Percopsiformes; family Amblyopsidae; genus Amblyopsis; species Amblyopsis rosae. The sequence goes on from JAODTR010002430.1 coordinate 6,701, forward strand.
TTTGCAGAACCCCCTGTGCTTCTTAACAGAGGCATTTTATTCCTCACAATTTTGTTAAAGTTTATAAAAGGCAACTGGGATAATTCTGTTTATAATGTTGCTCCAATAAAATACACAGTATATTCCTATAGAAAGCAATCCGTGTTTTTATTTTTACCTGATCACCAAAAAAAACACTGCACAGTATTACAAAGAACTGATGAATTTTAATATGCTGCATAGCCTGAAAACGAGTAGTTTATTGTGATACATCTTTTTTTTTCTTATTTTCTTTAAGACTCAATTTAATATCAAAAGCAAATACCCTCAACACTTTTCAGTTTTTGTATACCATTCATACAGAGTACATATTTACTGACATTTTCACTAAATTGCTGAACATTTATGTAAAATTTATTTAAATGCTTTTTATGAAAATATTTATTTTCTTCCCAAAGAAAAGAGAACACATTAACATAAGTATTTAAAACTATTATTATTGTGACCACATTCAAGATATACTAGATCTTGATTTCTTAGTTTATTTTAATAACACAAAAAAGATATGCTGTATTTATTGTTTTCTAAAGTTCATTATATATTTCATTAATTTCAGTAAGTGATTTTGCATTAACTATATTCTGTAAAAACCCCATTCTGCTGAGAGTAAAGCATTATTATCTTTGACCCGCAACAAAATAAATATGACTTTACATCTCATTCAAGAGGTACATTTATAACATGAAATACTAAGTGATATATACATACCCATAATGGGATAAATGGAAATGCTGCTAATATGTTGTGAATACATTGTGAGTCCATGGCCCATCAAACAATCCAATACATCCACTGTAAAATATAGCACCAATGGGAAGTGTGTAGTGTTTCTGGCTCAAACCAGTTTCAAATTAATGCATGAAAAGCTGCCTTGACTAAATTATGACCCTGGATGATTTATCTCTTTGCGGCCTTGTAAAGATGTGCTTAATAAAATGATTCACTGTAGAGTACATCATAAAATTTTATGACATCAAAGCATGGGTGCAAGGAGTACATAGTAAATCATTACTGTCACAAGATTGAAAAGACATCAATAAGACAGTCTGCCATTTGCAACAGGTGTGAAGGCACACAACAGCAAAAACTTTCTGAAATCCAACATTAGCCATGTTATATTACATTAGATTAGATTGTTTATTAGTCACACAAGCAAGGCCAGTGGAATATGTTTACGATACAACATGAACAGCAACAGATGAATCAGAATAAGATCTCCTGTGTGTTAGCATATCATAAAATAACATCAGGGGTCCTCAGCGGTTAAAGGTGGAACAAGGCAAGCTTCTGGAAATCTGCAGAAGCTTGGCAAGAAGATATGTTTCCCCACTACGGTGAATTATCTATAAAACTCTGTAGCCCATTTCATATATTAACATGTCCTTAACTCCCTTATTATTACTCAAATAATTAGTAACATAACACCCCCTTGACCTGGGTGCAGTATATTTTATATAGCAAGTGGGTCTTATGTATGAATAGGTTGTTCATACAGTGTGTATACACTCCTTAATAATAGCACTCACACAAACCGACAAACCATGTTATTACTTCTGCAGGTCCAATGCCCTCTGCTGGTGTGTTGTATGTCAGCACTAGTCTAGTTCATCTTTGTACATAGGTGAATGCTTCTCCAGGGAGTTTCCTGTGACCTGGTGAGGTAAGAGTGGATTATTCTTCAAAGGTATCTTTCTACAATTGTGTATAATTAGGGAAATCTTCAGAGCTTACAGTTAAAAAAATACCCTTTTACCCTTCTTATGGCGTTCAGGGGGCTGCTGTTGAGTCAACAGACAACAATGAATGTAGACTGTGTAATCAAGTGTTTCTTTGCATACTGACTGAAGCACTCACTGATCTTAAACTGCAGGGATTTAAAGCAATTTTAAAGATATTTGTTTTGCAGCAGACAACTAAAATTGTTGTTATTGCAGATCCCCGTTTTTCTTAAGTAATTTATTGGATGTAATACAAAGCAAATTAGTTATATACTGAACGCCTTTAATAATTGCAATGTTTAGCACAAGCTGCACATTAGCTGTAAATTGTAGTATAAGTGACATAAATGTCCTTACTTCTAAAAAAAGGGTTTGAATTAGAGCATCTGCTTTGACCATCGTCACTGTTGGACCACTTAGAAGCATGAACTGTAAACTATGTACGTATTGTGTGTGTGATGTTACCCTTTGGTTTATGAAGAGACATGTTGAAGCTATACTGACAAAAATGGATTGACAACATCCCTACTTGTAAATATTACTTTATGTTTCTAGACAATAAGTTGTGATCTGTTCCAATGACTTCTATTGATTTGTACAGACACTTAAAGGTGGAGTCAGCGATGTAGGAGCTCAAAATAGAAACTCACTTTCCAACTCACTCACTTATTCCACTCATGTTCTATAAGAAAAGTCCTTGGGTCAGGTTAGCGCTACAGCCAATAGGCAAAGACCCAGTTTTTTGATTGACAGGTGGCGAGCGTAATGAGACCTATCGGGTGTGGAACGGCTCGACACAGGCCGGTGACAAAGCGAATACCCTCCCATCATGTCTGAGAGTCGGGTAACAGACGCTCCTCAGCGACGAGGGAAAAAAGAGCCCAGCTGACACAAACTGTCACCCAACTGCCAGAGAGCCCACTCATCTGTGTTGGCATGGAGATGTGTTGATCTCAGTAACCCACCAAAGCCCCCAGAAATGCAGAGAATGGAAATATACTGTATAGCTGTATTGAAGTTTCCTTCATGACAATAATGGTAGTTAATGACATGCTCTTTACACTGCTGGTAACTTGTGTCAATGTGCTTATGAAGTGCTCTGTCACCAGCTATTTCTCCTCTGGACTTCAGCCAGTGTCATTTTCCATACTAATCCTGCATGCTTTTCAAATCCCGGACACTCAAAATAATATTTCTTGTTTGAGAAATGAATGATATAGTTAGTGTATTGAATATCCATTTCAAAACACAGTTGTTGCTCTCATTTCAATGTCAAAATATTTCAATACAATTAAAACATATTGGTTCCATGAACTTTCTCTAGATGAACTCTTGGTGATCATGGAATGTGTCACAAGGTCAATTAATTAAGAGCAAATGTATTGTCCTATCCCGAAGAGGGACATCCTTAGGCTGTGATATTCCTCTTAACAATGGCAATTGAATAACTTATTAATCAGCAAACGTAATCAAGTGTACCTGTAGATCCCTTTTATAGAACAATGGCATTGTTGGGTTGACTGTTGCCCGTGGAGACCCGTGCACTATTTTCAGCTATCACCCAAAACCAATAGTGTTCCAGAGCTAGTGGTGCTATACTGTAACTGATTGAAACTGCAATTCTTTGTAATTATTAAACTTTAATAAAAATAAAAACACATGCACATATATCCATGTAACACCCCTGGCCCACCGTGAGAACTTGAACACGCAGCGTATAATAAGGATACTATCACATGCAAAGGACGTATAACAAGCTAATGCAATGCCAGGCTTTGTGTCAATCAAACAGCTCTGCCAGGTGTTTGGGGTAATTATAACCACGAGTCCCTCAACGCTCTAGGCGCACCCATTTGGCCCCCAGAGATTTTTTAGAGATCTGACTATAGCGGTGGAATTCAGAATGACTTGAATTTAGTGTAACACACTTTACACACATTTGCCTTGTTGGCTTTGGTCCAGGGGACTCATTGACAAGTTATGAGTTTCACAGTAGTTACTGACACTGACACGTGTCAGTGTCATGGTGTATGTCTTCTGATGCTTGACACTTTCATAGTAATCAGGGAACTATATGAAAAGTACTGTTAAACAGCAACAAAAAAGGTGTAGTTTTTTGTTCATGGCGACATTGCTGACAAGGGATAAAGTATTTTAAATGCACTTAGTACACACAGACTAAACCTACAATGAGAATGTAATCAGTGTAATAAATGAAAGGATTACACAGAGAGTGAAGTGGTGTAATACATTGAGACTATTATTTAACTTAATTAAATATATGCATCTTAACAATAGCGCCATGGCTATAATTGTGAAAACATTTGGCTCCTGGTTTCTTAAAAAAGAAAAGAGGCTTCTCTTTGTCCAAACAGTACATACAGAAAAGCAACGTCAAAACAAAACTGTCAAGCGGATAACCATTGATCCCGGTCTAAGCCGTGTTCAATCACGCTTAAATGGGGTGCCACTTCCTAGCAGAGGAACCAGCACAAACCTTTAAGTCTTCAGCTAATGCCCGCTTTAGTCCTTCTTTCTCTCTCTCTCTCTCTCTCTCTCTCTCTCTCTCTCTCTCTCTATCTCTCTCTCTCTCTCTCTCTCTCTCTCTCTCTCTCTCTCTCTCTCTCTCTCTCTCTCTCTCTCTCTCTCTCTCTCTCGCTGTGGTGCTACAAAGTAATACCAGACAAGCTCGTGCTGGGAGGCCAAGGTGTCACAAGGCCTGACTCCAGACACTGGTGTAGCTCTTACTTTGCATTTCATCGCCACCATTCCATCCCGCCTCATCGCACCCTCGGCCCCTTTTTCGATGTTGTGGGTCCGCGGCAAACCCTACGACAAAGCCTCACCAACCCCCCACCCGCGCCCAAAATCGCCTCTTGATCTCTGCCGCCACACCACACACACACACACACACACACGCCCCTCAAGCCCCCCTAATCCAATCAGCGAGGGCCAGAGTTGTTCTAATATACTGGTGGTCTCATACTCCAACTTTATCCCTGCAGCTGTGCCGGACTGCTCATTGGCAAGATTAAGGCCAGAGGAGCTCCTCTGATCATGTATTTCAATATGAATGGGACCAATAAGGGGGTGGATTACGGCTTGGTTACTTTGGAAATCCTGGGACCCCCCTTCCCCCTCCCCCTTTGATGGCCCCGGGTTTGAGCAGCAGCGACTGGGGCGCCCCTCCAGGGCCGCATGCCGTGGCGGCATTGCCACCTGGCAGGCCCGTGTTTGCTCATATGCGCTCGCTAAACAACGCCGCGCTGGCTCTCTGGGCACCGACTGCACGCCCGATGGCGAATCGCGGCCCGGCACCAGATGGCACCGGCGCCAGCACACCAGGTGGGCTTTGTCGCTGGGGGGGGGGGGGCGTCTGGGTGGTTATGGGGGTGTGGGCGGGCGTGGGTGGAATGTGGACAGCATGCGTTGCCAAACTAGGGAGAGAGCAAACAAACACAGATTTCCATTAACGTACACCGGCGGTCCTTCTCACAGCATCTCCCCGTCTCTCTCAGTCACCGCGACTGCATGCACGTGCAGATGGACACGCGCGTGAACCTTCCACGTAACGCAATGAATGGAGTGAATGGAGGTGCAAGCGTCTCTGGTTCAACCAAAGCAGCTCGCTGTACAGCTCATCTCGAGCACCGCCGCTCCGCTGACACAAGCATCCATGCACACCACCGACAGCTGAGGGATGCCAGGCCCACTGTGGCCCTTGCAGGGGGCTTTTCATTAGTTGTTGAGGCCCCTATAACGGCCTCCTCCAAACAGCTCCATGGCCATCGTGCCTTGGGGGCTTTTGTGTGCGAAGTGCTGGAGGTGATTAATATTTGTTTTTCCTCCTCTGTGGGAGAGGACGACCCAGCTGATCAACTCGTGACCCTGCCTTAATCCCCAGCGGGTCGACGGCGGGCTTTCGGTTTCCCTCTCTCTCTCTCTCTCTCTCTCTCTCTCTATCTCTCTCTCTCTCTCTCCTGTTTTTTTTTCTCTCACCTCAGACAGAGTTCAGAGCTCAGACACAATGACATGTTTCTTTACAAGGGTCAATGCCTTTTTTAATTTGCCACTTCCACTCCCCTTTGTCAAATGACTCTTGTAAAAGCTGTAGTAGAGAGAGGGTGTGTACTAGAGAGAACACATAACAGTCATGGTCTTTACTGGATTTTAATGTCGCTTCTTGTGAGAGACATCTTCAAACCAGGTATAACAAGGCCCTTTGCATTCTTGTAAATGCCACAATGCAAGGGACAGATGTGTCTGTGATGTTGGGGGGACACAATAAATCGTATCCAGGGACAGGTGAAGGAAGCGTCTCACTTACAGTCAACGGGAGGATATCCTGTAAGAGTTGGGCTGAGGTAGCCATGCTGGTGTGGCTTTGTATTTATTTTCTGGGTCTGGGAGCGAGGTTGGGGGGGGTTGGAAAGGGAGCTTGAAGATTGAGTGGCTTGCTGGGTCTATTGAGGACTTGATCCCGCTGACAGATATACTGCTGTCTTTGTGACCACATTGCTGCGATGGAAATGGCAGGTGCAGTATGGTTAGCCGGCGGAGGGGGGGGGAAAGACCCTTTCTAGCGTAGTGTTTCAGAGGTTGTAAAAACACAGCTGTTTTGGGCTTTGTGCTTGGTTTCCAATACGTCCCAGCTCCTTGCCTTGTTGGCGTGTTTGCGAAACCCACAAACATGGTCTTATGGTCTTAGCTCTCTGTTATAACCTTTAGGTGCAGATAAATGTGCAGGCCACTGTTGGTGGTCAGCACTGTTAGATGAAAGCTGCTCCAGGGAAAGAGATAGCAGCGGAGAATTGATTTTACCACAAACATGAAGGCAATATGTGAGTGATATTGCTTTGTAATGACGTGCAACAGAATAAAATAAAAACAACAATTTCCCTATTAGCAACCTGAAGTAAAATCAAAGACACAGTATATGTATTAAATAAAACATGGTTAGGTGATAAATGTATAATTATAAAGATATGTATTATTATTTTTACATATTATATATTTATTTCTTATTTACAATGACCCCTATACTCATGGTTGTAATAAATACATAATTATGTATTAATTACTGAAATAAATGCATAAATAAATAAATAAATAAATAAATAAATACATATACATATTTCAAATAATAAATGTAAAATTTAGATATTTGATTTAATGTGTAATTGTCTACAATGTGCTGTTTAAAATAGACTATACTTGAAATATATTAAATATAATAAAATCAAAAGTAGTATATATTTATACATTTGTTGCCTTATTTCATGTTTTAATTCAATTTCATCACTTTAAATACATTTAAATGTATAATTAACATAGCTGAGCAGCAAATGCAATCTAGTGATGGCTTCAATTTTACCCATTTTCTGTTTTGGTTTTTATGCAGTGCAATCCATAGGAATTTGACTTTCCATTTATAAAAAGGGTATGTGCGCATTGATGTGCTAATGCTCAAGTCAAAATATAAAGTAATACATGAAAGTAAACGCGTGAATGCTTCTTCTGCTTTGTTCTCCAAGCGTGTACATTCTGTGTTTGGGTCCGACAGCTGCACCGGGCCCAGTGCCTGACACGGTCCAGTCACGTCCTGTGTGGGAGTGTTTAGTGGGAGAAAGAAGCAAAGCTTTTAGCTCTCTATAAAGTTATCTAATGAATGGCGCCAACCATCACATCGCCTCCACAGATTACTGTTCCCTGCTGCCAATTGCTTCTCCCCCGCGGTTCTGCTCCTATTCTTTCTCCTTGTCAACACCTAGAGCTGCTGTCACCTTTTTGGACTATTCTGACCCAACAAATGATTTTTCTGAAGCCCCAGATGCTCTATTTTTAAAAACTGACTTTATGATCAACTCGCTTGCAGCTTTGTTATTCATAGTTGTGTATTTGTAAGAATAAGTCCTTCAGTATAATGAAGGTTATATATATTATTGTTTCAAATGTTTGATTTACCTTCAAAATATATTTTCAATTTGCATTTGGGCATTTGGTCTGTACATGTGCGGTAAAGCCACAATGTTTCTTTCTTCTCTCAGTCTTTACAGACAGACAGCAATACGATGGGATTGTTGTTAAGTCAAAACACACCTTAAAGTCAGCTTGAAATCTGGTGTCTCAATCCTTGTTTTGACAGGGTGTCAGAATATTCGTCCTAAACTTCCTGTTTCCAAGGCTTCAAAAACGTATTCACGCTACATATTTGCTTTAGTCATAAATGTCATTGTGATATTACGTTGGCACATTGCAGCTCAGTTATTTAATCAATCAAGGTATAACATAATAATTACGAATAAGCCATATCATTTAGTATAAACCCTACAACACTCAAAGTGTTATTTGACAGAGCTTGTGCATTTTATATACTCTAAGTATGCGTTTACCTTATTCTGTTCTATTGCCTTTACAGTCGGTGAACAGCATTGAACGCAAAAAACATATTTTAATTGCATTTACATATTTTGGAAAGTGTAAATCTTACTATCCTGCCAGTGCAAAACAAAAGCATGTCAGATCAGAGCATATATGATGACGTCAGTCTCATCGAACGTGTGAGGATAAATTAAGCCCAACTTAAAGTCCTGATACACACCATAATACGTCACTTTCTGAAGGAACTAAGCACGCTCTCTGCTCTGGGGTAAATTGATGAATGACATTGCGGCATACTCTATCCTATAGCACGGTGCCTTTTGTGGGCAGATAAGAGAGACTTCCTGGATTAAGAAGGTAGTCGAGGTACGTCTCCAGATAGACTGTTGGCCAAAATGTACTTAACCAGGCTGAAAACACAGTCCACTTTAACCTGATGCCACCAATATATTACGGTGAATAATTTGATGGCTGTAATGCATGAATGGAGTCATTGTTATGCTGATAAACAAATGCTGATGTAAAACACCATATCTTATCACACCTTTTTTCTATGTAGTTGTTTTTTTAATTGATTATTGTATTTATTGTGTTTGCCGGTTTGGCGGTGGGGTGGGGGGGTGGGGGGTGGTTTAAGGCTCAGTGGGTGGGCGCCTGCACGAGCATGACCTGACAAGAAAACGGGCCTCGGTATTAAGACAAATGAGTCCCTGATGATTCAAAATCACTGTGAAAGTACAGGCTCACCTCACTCTCAGACAAGATGGTATAGGAGACTTTGGTGAACTAGCACAACATGCTAGCACAACATGCTAGCATAACATCTTTCTTAAAGGCAGGGTCAGTAATTCTTGCTAATTCAAGAGGCGCAGGCTCAAAGACTGTGTAGAAGTATCAGATATTTTTTTCAACATGCACAGAAAACTGAAAGCTAGGGAAATGCGAGGAGATATTTGTTGAATTTGACAAAAAGTGTATTAGTTTACATTTAATTTGCAATAGCCGACTATACCTTTAATGTATACCCTCTCTAATCATACATACAGTATATACCTTCATTTGCAAACATCCACCCAACTGTGACCAGACCAACACACCATTCTTAGTCAGGTGTGATTTCTGGGTTTACACAATCCTTTGAATGATACTGAAATATGCTTAAGAATACAGTCCAGCGAGCGAATAGCAGCACGTGAATATCTACATACACATACAGTGTGAGCATATTAGAAATGCTTGCATAGTACATACGAATGCTAAAGTGGCCTTGCTGGAGTGCTGTTGTGTTGCGTGGACCTCTCATTGCACCACTGGCTATGAAGGGGGAATTACATGTAGTGTTGTCTGAGTCCCTGCTAATCCTCAACTGATTAGTGGAATTCTCATCAATGCTCCTTGAGTGAGAGAGAGAGAGAGGGAGAGAGAGAGAGAGGGAGAGGGTGCAGAAAAGAAGGATTCACGTACCTCCCATGTTTTCTACTGGGAAGAGGAGTCTTGTCAACCCCACCCACCCTGCACAGACCTCAGGCAGGGCCTCTCCTCCAGCCAGTGGGATCTCAGACCTTTAGGTCACCTGGCTTGCTGATCCTGAATCTGCCTTGTAGATTAGAACGCCCCTGCACCTCCAGCAACGCTGTAGCGCGAACCCCCAAGGTAAATGTGGAAGCTTCCGGTAAGCAGACGAACTCAACCACATTGTGCAATGGATTAAGGAGAACGGGGTAATATGTTCAAGCCCATTGTCAGCAGTGATTAAGAGAGGGATAAACAGTTATGGTCTCCCATTAGCCTTTTCCTCCCGACCTTTGCCAAAGCCAACAGCTGGATGTCTGGATCCTTATAGCACGTGGCGTGTTTAACTTGTCAGCTCAGTTAATGTTGAGCTGAAGATAGTGAGAAAGCAACCTAACACAACAAACGGTTCACGGAAGAGTATTCTTCACATTTTAACTGTCGGCAATAACACGCACAGGTCGAGTGGCGAGCACAGACCCGTCTTGAAGTGCTGTAGCCAGTACCATTATGGTTAATGGTCTGCACCACTTGTTTCAGCCCAGTAGTTCATCATGGGATAACATGGTCTCTGCTGTAGATGGCACTGTTAACCTTGACTTCCTTGACGGAGGAAGTGGACTGGGGCACGCACGGCCCTCCATCTGCTCTCTATTACCGCAGCGAGCCCCAGAGAGAGAAATAAATTACAGTGGGAAAGAACAGCAGCAAGTACAACAATAATATGTGGTATGCACATATCAACAATAATAATATGAATAATAATAAAGATTAGCATCGTCCTCACAGTTGTGCTAACAATAGGAATGAGCATTGGAGGGCTGGATTAAATATCTTCCATCTTTTATTTTACAGACGGCTGCAGATACAGGACATATTTTCCCCTCCACGTTTCCTTTAGAGTAGTTGAGTGCTTGGGGATTGGGGGGGGGTTAGGGTCAGAGCGAGAGGCAAGTGTGTTATTGTAACAGAGCTCACGGGGGAGTCTCGCGGAGGACAGGGGGCCGATCGCACGCTAGCCTGTGTGATTCAGACCCAGAACAACCCCCCGCCCCCCCGCCCCACCACAACCCCCGGTAACCCCTCCCACATCAGCTAGCAGGATGGGAGGCATAACAGGAGCAAGGCGAATCACCTCCTCACGTCATCCCTTGTGCAGACGCGGCTTCATCCGTCTTCCAGCGACGACTCATCTGTTCAATGCTGCCTACCCAGAGCCGTGCCCAAATCTCTGTTCTTCATTTTGTTATCTTTCTGCTTTCTGTTACATGTTCCACTTTGTAACGCGTCTTTGGGTCCTTGAAAAGTGCATGATGATGACGACCTTCATCGTCGTCGTCATCATCAGCATCATGTGTTAACACTGGCATTCCTGCACACATTGCCAGACACAGTGCGATCATCTGATTCACAACGCACATGTTTTCTGACTATTGCTCTCAGTTCAATTATCACTGAGATTATAGTCTGGAAACCCTGTTCGCTTTACTGTAGTGTTTGCACACCCACTCTGGATGGTGGCCGATGTGGGTGGCTAAGTACAATGGCGTTGAAGTCAAGCGTTTGTTTGGAAATGGTGGTAGAGCTATAACAAAACAGTTGTGGCACGTGGACTAGTGAAAGCCTCCTTCAAATGTTTAAGGTCTATATCCATAGGATGCAAAGAATGAACAATCACCAATGGAGTGTCCTATTCCCCATTGAGCTTCAACGCTATTCAACGTTTTGTAACACTGGCCTTTATGTTACCCAAAACTATGAAAGAGTTCTAACGACTTCACCAGTGTATGCTACAGCATATATGTCCTATGTATATATACAGCCTGTTGGAAGACGATTGCATATCCACCGTTTCTTAGAGTTGTGTCTGTATGCATATGCGGTTGCATGCAACATAAAGCTCGTACAAACTATGTTAGGAATGTCCTGTAGCATGGGAGAACACCTGACCCATTTTACACAGCATGAAGTACTAGGGAGCACTGAGATATATGGGCCACGCCATGTCTCGTGACCCACAGTCAAACCCCTGTTCACGTTGCATGTAAAACATGCTAGCTGACCTGGGCTGCTGGCAGGATATTACGTTACGTCTTCCCTGGGAAAGACTGCTGTGAAACGTCGCCGCACCACATATCCAGCCAATGGCTGGCTCCCATTGCTAATAGAGAACAGGTGTTGGAAGGGATAGAGACATAATTACAGACATGGCATGAAAGACAAGTATGAGGAGCTGATGCGCAAAAACCTTTATGTGACTTTTGAAAGCTAATATCCAAAATATGAATCATCTGTTGAGAGGCGAGCACCCACAGATTGAAATGGCATTGGGTTCTAGTCCTCATTAATAGTTAATTCAATCAAAAGATAATGCAAGCTGGCAAATTTGCTTAAGATATGAATTCCTGATATTTGTGAAAGATAAATGTTCTTTGTCCCTTTCACATCTCCACAATCCAATTAGTATCTGGTGCCTAGAAAATCAGATGACTGTATGCTCTGGAACAAGATAACGTTAGCTTAGTCGGTCATTAGCTATTTCCTTGAGCTCACTTGTAATATTGTCTCACCCGAGTTAGCTTTGGTCTGAATCACTAATCAAGTGCACACATCCGCTGTTTGATGACATTTCTACCTATTCCCTAAGTATTTCCCTTCCCTGCAAAAATTCATTAGTTTCAGAATGAAGACGAGAACAAGGAATGAGCACATATGAGTCACTTAGTCTCGTTTCTACCCCCTCCAATTCATTCCTTCTGTCTGATAACATCCTCCAGTCATATATTAGAGATGTGACAGTCACCTAACCCCAGCGCATGTCTCCATTTTCTTCCCATGGAAATTGTAGTGAAATTTAAACGTGCGTGTGTGTGTGTGTGTGGTGCAGTCGGGGGGTGGGGGGTAGTAATGTGCCCTTTCTGTGGACTGTCCATTTGGGAATAACATGTCAGGAACATAAGATACAAACCAATGGAGGTAAAACACTGAAAATTAAACAAATACATCATGCATAATCATGATCACTTACCAAGTTAGAACCTAACTGAGAAAGTGCTTATAGAATTATGTGTGCCAGCAGCCCCCCGCCGGGTCACTGCCCAAGGGATGAAAGTTTGCCCATTAAACACCATCAGCCAATGCAGTTTATTTAAAGAGACATATGACGCTCCAAAGCTTCTGTTTACACTCCCCCGACTGGAGAGCAAAGAAAATATCATTTTAAAATCAAAGAGAAAAGGGAAATGTTAATCCCCAAGCAGTGATGTCAGAGGGAGGTCAAAGACGGTATGGTATGTTCGTGCAAAGGGGATTTATAATATAGTTTTTTTGCTATGGGGACCGAGGGGAATTTCACTGCACCACGCTCAACTTCTTGTCTCTTTATGAATTAATTATATCAATTATAATAAATAAATACAAATAATTATCTTAAATGCGTTTACAATGTTTTGACCCTCCGATAGAGGTGTGGACACAATGGGACTGGTCACAAATTATGAAAAACATAATTGCAATATCATAAAATAAAGAATAACACAAATATATTAACAAGAATGACATATGTTTCTTTAAATTGTCACGTGTTGTGAGGAAAGGAAACCACATAAAACAATAGAGAACTTGAGTTACTACAGAGTCAACTGACAACAAATGAACCACATCTAAGAATGTGATCAAAACCATTATCTTAGGCCATCCCATATCAGATGCATTTTATTTCCATTGGTCAGCATGTCCTGCAGGTTGGTAGTTTGTTTCTAGGCCAAGGTCCAGCCATGGAGAAGATTATAAAAAAATGCAACATCAAATATGTAACATACAGTAAATAGTGACAAAAATGGTGTCTTTCAGTTTATGGCCTATATACAGAAAGACATTTCCCCATGCATAATAATACATTTAATATGAAAAAATAATAAAGCAAGATGTGTGTTAAATGTTTTGTAAAACAAGATTACAATATCATTACAAATAAAACCCTCACAGTGTAATTATACTGTACAATGTAGTCAGACATATAGTTGACTACTTCAAAAGCTCTCCAAATCCACAAACAGCCCGTCACTCTGGCACATGTTCACCTTATCGGAAATATTCAGCCCATATAGCAGATTTGCTTCCTCTAATTGTCCTGTCAGTAAATCGGTTCTCTCTCCTCCCCCCTCTGCCTCCGGCCGGCCCAATCTCTTGTCACCGTCTCTCATAACACATTGCCTGATGAGTGCAGATATGATCTTCATCCCCAAAAAAAAAAAAATGTTATAATATAATATAAGTCCAGCTCTTCCTTGTAGACCAGCGACAGTGCACCTCAAACACAGGCAGCCAGGTAAGCCCCACGAGACTCAAAAATACGAGTCATAAAAAAGGCTGTTATAACCGCCACCTCCATCAAAAGCATGTCAGAGTTAATTAAACAGGTATCCAATTATAAGTTCCAATGTACATCATGAATTAAAACTGAATGCAGGCATGTATAAATACAAACTGTTACATGAATAAGTATACATAAACAATAAACAGTATCAGCATTATAAGCACTCATGAGACATTAAAAGCATTGTTTTCAGCTTGTTCGATGATAAAAGTCATATTACAATATGTGCACACACCACACACATGCCTTTGAAAGTCTTAGCATTCTGTAGCAGATACATTACATACATCCCCCACCCCCACACACACACACATACACAGACGCACATACAGACACACACATCAATCAGGCGTGTTTGTGTCACCATGGTGATTTGTTAACCTTTATCCCGTGAACCCTTGTGACCTCAGATTCACCCTCAGTCTGACAGGTGATTGGACCCACACGGAGGTGAACGCATGGACGGTTTTGGTCAGTTAAACGGAGTCACATGCATGTACTGAATGTACGAAAATACAAAATATAAATATTCATGTATTATTTATTTTGTATTTTTCTTTACTCATAGAGCAAATGTAAATGACAGACACACAAATACAGATGATAATTATAAACATGTAACACGTGTTTAGCCAGCATACATTTTAATATAATCAATCATGTGGCACAAAACAAATCTAACACTGTCATCAAAAGGAAAGTATTTGATTTACACGGGGAAAATAAAAAGATAAATATTTTTACATACAAAGGAGAGGCAGTTAATTTCTTTGGGAGTTTATTATTCTAAGCACAACGCTGGCTCATTGCTAACTCCGAGAGCAAATGCTCTATGGCGATGCATATTCATATGTTTAACATACAGACATGCATTCCTAATTGTCCAGGAAGGCACAGAATGCAGTCAGCTCATTAATACATTTTACCATGCCAGTCAGCGCTTGGCGCGGCATCACTACATGACTCCTAATCACGCTAACACTAAAGATAACGCTTCTCCCACCGGGGAGAAGAAGGGATGTCCTCATTCCACAGTTAAGAATAATTTACTATTTCATTATTTGATCTGGACATATAAAAAAAGTGTTTATTGTACCACACACACCACTCCAACACATTTGATACAGCGGAAAGCAGTCTCATAATGTATCACAGGAAGAAGTTTGTCACATTTTGTCACCAGTTTCCACTTTTATTACAATTTTAAGAAATGTTTTGTTGCTTTCTGTAAATAGGTCATATAATTTTTGAGCATTTTTGAGCTTGCCATAATGATTTGGCACAGTGCAGCTTGTTTAACCTCTCAAAGTTAGACTCAAGATGCAATATAAAATGATGGAGGTTGTAATAGTGAAGAAAGAAGAGAACCAGGCTTCACAGAACTGTACACAGAAGCTATGACCTTGTGTGTCCCATATTTATAATTACAGAATAAATAGCTAGGTGCACTTTTCAATGAATGGACTACAACCTAAATACCGAGGTTTCTTAGCTCTTAGCTCTGTTTCATAAAAGCTATGTAGGAAATATCCAAGGCTGCACTAAAATCTAGTTGAGAGATGTTTGTCTCTAGGACACCAAAACCAATCAGAAATGATAATTAGATAATTCATTTTCAACTTGACGATGAAAAATGACAGCGGGTAGGTCTGTTCCTGGTCTCATTGGCTTATCAGAACCAAAAGCTCCAGGGCTAACACTTTTAACAAGTGTGACCTTTCCTAATCGTCCTGACAAACCCACGTCACTCTCGGTTTAAAGATTTAACACGAACCAGTTCCTGGTCAATCGGGACATCGCTGTGTGCACTCGAGAGCAAGCGGGCATCAGTAATGGCCGAGGAGTTTGTTTATAAATTATTAATGACTTTTCTGTCTGCGCTGTCAGCCTGGACGCACTGCGAGACAAACGGATGCCACGGCAGCCCACCCCTCAAACACACTGCAATTTATTCCTCTGCAGTTTGTCCGTCAAGTTGGCTCTGACAACATAATCCAGAGCTAATCCGCCACGTTCAGTTTTTCGTGTTGGCTCTCATGCAAAGCGCTCAGCCAAATCCCCGCTACCTGTCAGCCCGGGCCTTGGGTGGGGAGCCCGGACGAGCTGCCAGCCCTCGCTGCCGACTGTGGCTCCCGTGGGGGCTGACGGGGTGAGGGTGGGGTGGAAAGAGAGGGGAAGGGGGCACGGTGGTCGGGTCGCCTTAACCCTTGCCGTGCTTTCCACTCTGTAATCCACTGTAAACAGCCAGAGCCTTAGAGGGGCTAACTGCGCTAATCAAGCCCCAAGCTTGGCCAGTCACTATCATACACAGCACCCTAAGAACTAGAGATTTGTGCGTACGTGTGTGTGTATGTGTGTGTGTGTGTGTGCGGAGGAGTGGGCCCATTGACAGCTCCTAATCCCCAAGGAGTGGCCAGGGGGCAGCATAGGGAAGCAGGGATGGGTGTCCCAACACTGACCAGCTACTGCTTCTATCTTATGTTCTCTAAGGGAGACATTATAGGGCTTAAAGTATTGTAACCATTGGCCCAGAGATAGCCAGATAACCATTATGGTATTACATAAACATCAGGCCTTATATATAATATACATTCGTTCGTACATACGTTATTCATCTGCAAATCACTAACATAATGTTTGGACTGATGTTAATTCCATATGAATAAAAGGATACTCACATGTTTTTCCAGACACAAGCACTACATTGCGCTCCAGTAACTGGGGCCAAGAATTAAAAATAAAACAAGTGCAGCTTTCTCCCATCAGAGACATCGTTACGCTCAATATTTTCTCTCTGCATGTGCACAGGCACTTTGCATTTCCTGTAAAGTATTCTCTGCCTGCCTGCCTGCCTGCCTGCCTGCCTGCCTGCCTGTCTCCCTGCCTGCCTGCCTGCATTCCTGTCTGTCTGCTTGCCTGACTGCCTGCCTGCCTGACTGCCTGCCTGCCTGCCTGCCTGCCTGCCTGTCTGTCTGTCTGCCTGCATGCCTGCCTGCCTGCCTGTCTGCCTGCC
The DNA here is from genome assembly GCA_025399935.1 of Amblyopsis rosae. NCBI lineage: Eukaryota > Metazoa > Chordata > Actinopteri > Percopsiformes > Amblyopsidae > Amblyopsis > Amblyopsis rosae. The sequence goes on from JAODTR010002430.1 coordinate 23,742, forward strand.
TGTCTGACAGTGACCCCTAGGCAGAACATGAAAGGCCTGTCAAATTCAGATGGAGAGAGGAGAGACTAAGCCAACTCTCCCATCAAACTGAAAGACACAAGGAAAGTTGGAAAGGAAAGTTTGTGGCAACCTATAAAATCAGTCTCTCTTGGGGTTTTTCTCCCCGTCCCCCGCAAATCCATATCACTGTTCTTTGTAATGAGCACATTAGGTACTGGTGCATGTGGCGGGTGAGATTCTGTCTGTATGTAGTAGAGTTTCTATTTGAACTATAATAATATGCTAATTACAAGTATATTGTGAACACATCAAATAAACATGCTTTTAATCAACTATTAAACATACATTATTTTTGCCGCTGTAAATGACTCTTAAACTTTCCAGTTTATTTTTGTTACTAATAATACTAAAATGTATTTTCTCAATGTTGCGTAACTGAAATGAACATTAATAAATAAAGTTGACATAATCATGTGGTTCCTAGTTTGACACGGCACGGTATGTTACCAGCAACATTTGCGTTTTTCTTCCTCACATACACCTTTGTTAGCTGACATGAGGCCCATATGTGGGTCTACTGTATAGCAGTGCACCTCAGCGTCTAATGGCGCTTTCCACTGCTACTACCAGCTCAACTATACTCGACTCGCCTCGCCTCTACTCGCTTTAGGGAGCTTTTCCATTGCATAGTATCGTATGTGGGGCGTCAGGTTTTGGGCCCCCGCTACAGGAACTATTAAGGGCCCGTCTGGAGACAGTATCTCCATGTGTGTCTTCTCTTACTTTTTCTATTACCACTGAGACTTTTAGCAAGCAAGCAACATGTATTTATATAGCACAACAACAAACAGTAGTCACAAAGTACTGTACAGTAAAATGAATATAAAACATAAAATGTACGGCACAAATAAGACCCAAATAAAACAATAAAATCAACATAAAATACAAATAAAACAATAAAATCAATGTCGGTTTTCGAAAGCCAAAGAGAACAGGTGGGTTTTTAAGAGCGATTTAAAAGCAGACAGAGACGAAGCCTGTCTGATGGGCAGAGGTACGGTAGAGCATTCCACAGTGTAGGAGCTGCCACAGCAAAGGCTCGACCCCACTTCATTTTTCGACTTGCTTTCCGTACACTCAGGAGCAGCTGGTCAGCTGACCAGCTTTTAAATCTCTTCTAAAAACACACATGTACTTTAGCGTTTGAGTAAATTATGGGACACTATGCTGAAACTGTCTTGTTTGTTGTGTATTGTGTTTTATTGTTTTATTTTATTTATTGTTACTTGTATTGTTGTGTACAGCACTTTGGTCAGCATTGGCTGTTTTTAAATGTGCTTTATAAATAAACTGACGACTTGACTTGACCTCTGTGGGAATAAGCTCTGGGTAAATATGTTTGCCACTGTACTGGGAGAGATACAAGTGACCGTGTGTCAGGATGGGGGAAGGTGGGTTCCCCTCCATCCTGACAGTGAGGGACAGCACAAGCAGGGTGCTGAGACCACCCGGCAAGGGGTCGTGGCTGGCGGACATGACAGGTGGCTGATAAGAGTGCTTTAGCAGGTTAACGCCAGAGCTTGTACCTGGGATTTGCCCTGAGAAGTCCTCTTAGAGCAGCCCGGCATCCACCGATAGCCAAATCCCCAACGCTCGTGCAGCTATCACACCGATCAGGATGGGACAGGGGGGGCACGGAGGTTGTGAGCACAAACGCACGCCTCCCACAGATAAAGCCGTGGTTCCTCGGCTGGTCGGCTCGGTAACACGCTACAGAGTACACCTGGGTCAGTGTCATCTACGAGAGTCAGCTGAAACCATTTTTGCAGTTCTGGTTCATATTTGCTTTCCACATCGAGACCCCCAGTAGGCCTACTTTGGCCTGACACTCTTGGAATGTGGGCTTAGGTGTTGAGTGGACCTGATTCCCCCGAACATGCCTAGCTTGCGTTACAGAGGCTCCAGTCAAAATACTGGCAGGAGCGCAGAGCAGAGTACTCAATGAGGGACATTGGACGTGCCAATAGTATAGAGATCAGCTAAAACCTCTGTGTCTCAAGCAAATAGCTACTGCTTGCTTTGCAATAGAAAACTGATGTAATTATATGAGGTCTAAATACTGTCACATGATAGTGTACTATGATATTGTTTGTACTATTGACATGTTTGAACATCTTTGACTAACATATGAGACATATTTCATTGGAATCCTGAGTGAAAACAGTGGTCTGGTCATGTTATGAGGAACTTCACATGGGCGAATATGGAAGGTATGTGCAAGCACATATACCTGTATGTTTGCTGGTAAATTTGATTCCATATCTCACATGCTTAAGCTAGCGCGGCATAAAACAAATGCCACAGGACCTTTCCAGACACGGAGAAGGCAATAAAAAGTGATTGATGACTACTGATATTTCGGGCGGAAGAAAACCAATGTCAGGGGACTTTGGTGGGCTTTACATAAAGAGGGTAATAAATAGATCGATCACGCGTAGCAAGGGAGATTCATGTCCCATTAAGTGACAGGACTGTGAACATGGGCCCGGCCACGTCTCATTACTCACATGCCGTTCCCCTATGGGGGGGGGGTTGTTCTGCATGTCAGTGTGGAGGAAGATGGGGCTGGTATGTTTGGCGAGAATCGCCCTCGTCTCCATAGAAATACCGGTACTGTGGAAATAAACGTTGATTCCCAGTTCGTGGTTTGATTCGCAGTATGGGGTTTGCCTTATTGATGACACTTGGTTTTTTCTACTGCTTTCAGGGACCCAGAGGTCATTAAACTGGCTCATAATACAAACGACAATGGGAACTTAAAATGGGAGCAACAGAAGGGAAGGCGCCAGAGATTCGTCAGTCTCCTATGACACCATTTAAATATACTTAGAAATATTAGGGAGAGCACAGCAAAGTGTGAGACCAACTGCTCCACACACACACACACACACACAGACACAGAGTTCTATTGTAGATTTAGTTTTCTATAGACTCTGAGATGGTAAATGGACTGCATTTATATAGCGCTTTATCCAAAGTGCTTTACATTATTTTGCCTCACATTCACCCGTTCACACACACATTCATACACTGATGGTGATTACTGCCATGTAAGGTGCAACCAGCCACCGTGAGCAGGTAGGGGGATAGGGGGGTTAGGCATCTTGCTCAAGGATGCTTACAGGTAGGTCAACACCGGGGTTCTGTCTTAGCCATCATTGGAAGTGGACGAGTGAGATATAGTTTGCTGTTCTGGGAACACTCCCGGGGTGTGGCCTGCTCTGAAAGCCTGTGTGCACACATGTAACATGTGTGCACACAACACACAGTGTGTCAGCACACAGTGTGTCCCCACAGTGTGTCCCCACAGTGCACAGTGTGTCATGACCTGAGAGGTGCTACATAGTTCCCTTGCAAGAGATACTTATCAGCTGAGACAAGCACAACATTAGCATGGTACTCAGTGGATGGGAAGGGGGGGCATTTTATTTGGGTGCAGCTCCATACGAACAGATATGGGTCCAACCTCGATGCAGCCGTTGTAGCAGGTGATAAATGAAAGTTACCATCAACACAATAGGCAGTGGACTTCCTGGTCCACTTTTAGAATCCCACAGCTGTTGTAAAAACATAAATTCATCAGGTGAGCCTCCCCACAAAGCTTCGTGGTAAAGCTGAGGCATTCTGGGTATTGAGCTTTTTCATAAATAAAATACCGCCTGAACCAGTAATGTCAAGCCCGCAGTGAATTATATTTAGCCAAGAACATGAAAGACCCTGATCCCCTAACAAAATAAAAGCTTGGTGACTAATCTCCACAGTATCAATATTGGTGAGGTCTGATGATGTACAACATGGTGGCAGGTTATGGCTTATGCAACTGTCTGTGGCGTTTCTCAGGGCACTGTGACCCCTAGCTTGTTAGGAGCAGTTGAATTGGAGCTTTCAGGGTCTCCCCCACAAGTTTGTTTGGGTAGATCAGAACACAGCTATTGCACTCTAGTTTGAGATCTAGATTGCAGTGAGAATGTAATTGTCGAAATGAAGTGGGACAACTCACTACCACCCAAATTCTGGATACAAAAACTAAATCCAATGCTGTTGTTGATACACAACATTGTAGTTTCGCAAATTCAAAGAAGTTCTACAAGTTTTGTTCTGCTGTCAAAAATTTGCTATGTGAAATCAATCACAGGGACAAATTGTGCAAATGTTTTATTGATTTTGCCTCTGATCTGAAACAAAACAAACTAAGCATAGGTGTGAAAATGCCCTTAGAGAACATGGACAACATGCAAGGGTCCTTCCATCATTCTGCCATGATGTGGCATCGCAGCACTATTGTGCCTCTCTTTTTTTGTGTGGACAGATTTGACAAAGTTTGAAGAATGTCATGAACCAATCAGAGCCACATTCAAGCTACACTACCAGTTACACTACCAGTGCTACATGGTGATTTCAATTCAGCTGTTGTTGTCAATATCTATTGGTGAATTATGGCACACCCCTATATTGACATTTTACAGTGACACTTCTTCACTTGTGATGTTAAAGTGGCGGTAGGCTTGTTCAACAAGGCCGCGCCCTCTAGGGCAAAGCAATTGACTTAAATAAAATGGCCCTCTCTGGAATATTGTAATGCACTAGAATTACCCGGGGCTCTGGAAACATGTCACCAGTGATCCACCGGGACGCACGCAGCGCCCCCCTTGATTCTCATCCGAAGATTACGGTCAAGTGCAGCCAACCTGTTTAGCACTTCATCTTCCACAGGCTGCTCCTGGGTGCTAGCGTGTGTGTCTCTGTGTGTGTGTGTGTGTGTGTGTGTGGGGGGGGGGGGGTCTGTGTGTGCATAACGGCTTGCAATGAACCAGCTTCTCCATTGCTGGCCTGGTGCGTTGGATGGGATGGGGTGGCACGGGGCGGGGAGAGCCCCTCTCCCTCAAGCCCTTCCGGATCTGCAGTTCCTCAAACACTGACCCGAGGCCCGGGACTTTAACCAGATTCCTCCACACTTTAAACAAGACTCCCATTATGGCCCTTGAGTACAGTAACAGGTTTGCGTGCTGGATGATGTGTGTGTGTGTGTGTGTGTGCCGGGGCATAAATCACTTGACCCAGACTCACTGTTGACCGTGGATTTACGCCAGGGGGTGAGGGGCTCTGATGGCAGTGTGCCGGGCCGGGCCGCTACCCCCCCCATCCTCACACACACCCTCCATAATGGATGGTACACAGGGTGCAGTGTCATCTGGCAAATATGCTCTCCTGATGGATCTCAAGTGGGACGGCAGGACGGGAGGGGAGGGGGGAGATGGATGGTGCTTGGCCCAGGCTGGAGCCAACAGCCACGGCCGCAGCTGACCCGCCCCGCCCGATGCCTTGCATACACACACGCGAGATGGCTGCCGTGCGTATCCTGCGTTGTTTCCGTCCATACTTTGAGCATGTCTCCCTATAGGCACTAAGGTATGCTTGGTGCAATAAAGTCATGGGGCATTATACCCTAGATCTTGTGATGCTGTGAGATGGAAACACATGCGTACTAGTTGTAGTTATAGTGGCGATGAGTTTGAAGAGCAACCATGTGAGCTGGTTTGCAAACTCCTTTTGCTGTCGTCTTCTTAAGACATACATTACCACCTCCTCTGTCATGGTGAAAATGCTGTTCAAAATAAAAAATAGGAATGTATTTCTGGGCAGTTGTTTTGTTTTGTTGCCAAACTCCCTCATATATTTGTTTAGACAATGAAACTACGCAGCAGAGTATGTTAGCAATGACGCTTGCGTAGCGTTCACATGCATTTACAGTACGAAACTGGAGTCCTTAGAAAGAAGGACATCAAAGCGACACAGGAATTAGACAAGCCGTCTACCCTTGGTCTTCGGGCGGGCGGGTGGATGAGTGGGCGGGCTGCCTGTCGTGCGGAGAGCTGAAGGAAAATACAAAGAGGAAACTTGACGCTCGGTGTTATTACTTGTGACAATGACAAATGTCCGAACATGTGGGGAGGTGGAAAGAGCCGAGCGACGAGCGAGCCAGAACATTTGATCCATCAACATGTACTTGGTTGGAGATCGTGGTGTTCCAGTGCCTCTCTCACGTTGATATTGTTCACAATAAAAGCATTAACACTGTGAGACGTCGAACAAGAGAAATGAAAGCAGTTTTGAAAGGGATCGAATTAAAAGCACATGCTGCCAGAATTCGATATGCCGCTTGGGTTCCAAATGCCTTGAAATGATGAATCCATGATTCAGACGGACTATCACAAAGCGTAACATCTTCCAGACAAACTGGAGCTTTTGATGGGGGAGAGCCTCAAAAACCACCATGATGAAGTGTCCAGTCGCCAAATTGTCTCCCAAACCTCACTTCTACACAGCCAAGAAACACAGACGAGCCATTTGGTGTGTGTGTGTGTGTGTGTGTGTGTATTTGAGTACTTTCATTCATCTTCTAATTAGAGTGCTGTTTAAAAATGTATTTTAAATATAAACAATGTGAGTATTATTTAGTATGAGTATTATATGTGATACAGTTTGTACAACACTGCTGAATGAATGCTATTACGTTTTGTATTTTAAGTTTTTACTTTAGGTATCCCTGAGTTAGTTAGTGAGCGACTGAGTGAATTAATTAGTTAGCTAGTTTGTTAATTAGTTATCTTCACTGTAGATTATAGTTATTGGTTTGCTAATGTCTAATTTCCATTAAACATTAATTAAGTCTAGCTCAATTACTATATTTAACATGAATGAAGTGTATGTCCGTATTGGTGTGTGTGACAAAGGGGGTTGGATTTATCTTTAAACTACTGTAACAGAAGTATCAATGGCCAATGAACCTACTAAGACATGACAGCATATAACCTTATGGTATTTTAAAAGCAGCATATATAAAACAGATGTAACTTAGTGTTTGAATCTTGTCCAAATGTCAAATGGCAAATGTCCAGAATCTCAAAAATACAGTATACGTTTTATTTGTGGACAAGTTGGGTGTTTACATCACAAATGGCAGCGAGTGAGTGAGAGAGAGTGAGATAATATGGCTTCACATGGTGACAGTGATAAGCTATAGATGCTCATTTCATGTTTATATGAGGATAAAGAAGAAGAGAAGTTATATATCAGCAGCGAGCTTATTTGTAATTTATGGATATTTACAGATGCCCCCTCTCATAACACAAGTAAAGTGTAGGACATCTATATGTTAGGACTGATGTTGCTGTAGGCTTGAGACAACTCTTTCAACATATATATCATGTTGGGGGGTATTTATAAGGACTGCAGTCATATCTCTTTCACAAACTATACACAGCATAAGCTTGTGTGTGTTTTTGAACCTCTAAATGTAGCTAACCGGTCCTCAAGTGAAACAGAAGAGGCGCCATACATTGACTGAGACTTGTCAGGGCCAATAGACTGTGAGGTCCCGCACGCTTTGGCCCCGCTACAGCTGCGTTTAGTCAGTGTGTACGAAGCACAGCTGGCCCGACACTGTGTGAAGTGAACACACATTCACACTAACGCAGCCTCATCATTCTGTCACAGTATATTAGTTGGAAAGCAGGCAAGGACACACACACACACACATACGCTGCACACACAGTGTAATCCCCCTCATCCACCCTTATCCACCCTCATCTTTTACACTCCCCGTCGCCGCTGGCGACACTGTGCTGTGAAGCACGGCCGCTCGTAAATTCCCAGCCTTGATTTTGTTAACCTTTGCCGTGACCCGGCACTTCTCCGCCTGGCATTCTGTCACCCACTCAGTCAGAGGAGAGGCCTCCGATGCCTCCTGCACTTCATCGCTCAGGCCTCAGACTCTCAGCACTCACACGCACACGCACGCACACACTGGTGGGTTACATCAAAGTCCTTACAGGCAAGTTTGGCCGCTAGGCAGCCATCTTGGTAACGTTATTAACAAGACTGTATCTAAATGAATGGGGAGAGAGCCATAACTGCACTTCCAGTGGTCACTGGGACATACAACTGCATGTATACAAACAAACGTTTAAAATTTTGTTGATTTTGCCCCAAAATTTGTTTAAATGTTTATTTCTACATAGTTTGTATAATTAAGCATTCAACCTTCATTAAGCAGACAATTAGCTCTTTGCTGTGAGGCATGGGATATGCCAAACTATAGCTCTCAGCTCAATTTTTGCTAAGATTATAGTCTTATACTCTAAGTGCAATGATGCTGAAGTCAAGCGTGTATTGAAATGGTTGTGGTGCTACTATATATGAATCAATACAAACAGTTGTAGTAATGCCGATTGGTTCAACGCTGTCCATTTTATTTTACAGTTAACCAGAGGTCTACGCCTAGTGAATGACTGTGAACAATAGAGTGTATCCAGACCCTACTCACTAAGTGAATTTTGGGTCTGGCTACACCAGGCTAGGGATATGTGCCTCCAACCGCCATCTTTGGTCTTACAGACTTCTCCTATAGCGCTATTCTTTAAACTGTCTTTTAATGTCCCTGGTTGCACCGTAGAAGGGATCAGCCTTTAATCCTCAATGGTTCAAGGTAATGCTATCAGGGTTTTTATTAAATGTGACTGAAGCATCACCATGGTCACTTAAATTGTCATCATGTCATCAAATGAGGACGACTTAGGTCAGTCCTTTTACAGCCATTTCAATGATGGTTACATCATTTAAAAAATAGCATCAGCTACCTTATGTCAAACAGTGTATTAGCACATGTTGCTCTGGTAATGATGCCATAATGTTCTCGGTTCAATTTCTGGCCTGACGTGACCTGACATAACCTTAATTGCCAGCTGTAAGTCACTTTAGATAAAGGGTGAAGTGTTAATATTCCAGTGATACCCAGTTTGAAATAATTTCACTGTGGGAAACAGCAGGTTAAAATGACATGACATTATAGCACATAATGTTGTACACATGACCTATATGCATATACACCAATTACAAGTGACAGACATTCCTTAAGTCCATTATAACCATTATTGCTTGCTTGCTTATAATACATTGCTTTAAATAGTGCCTTTTGCTCTATAGTGTTTTTGTGCTGCAAGTGTTCATTGCATGTATAATTAATAGTAGTTTTAAAGCAGGCTCTGTACAGTGTGGGTACTGTACTCACAGTACATAAAGCACAGTTTATATGTGCATTCTTTAAGGCCATTTTTCTCCTTAATGGTCATTGGACAATGGGGAATGTGTGTGTGTGTGTGTGTGTGTGTGCATGCAGCACTTTGTGTCAGTGTGTTTAATGATACACATTTCTCCTTGTGTTTACATGTCCTGTCTTTGTGGGTCAGCTAGGCGGTTGTTCGTTTAGACCCATGCTGATAGGTGGCTGTCTGGCCAAATCTGTTGTCTGCACCTCCACACAGACGTGTATGCCATGTGAACAGTGTTTTCTTCATGTGCTCCACCCATAGGTTACTTAGACTTTTACCAGTTAAAAAGGACAGTTTAGTTGACTAAGTTATTAACTTCTTGGTTTATGTTATTTTATCAAATGAACAAAATGTAGTTTTGCATGGATCAAGGTGCAACATTAAATTATTAAATAACCACATGAAGTCAACATTTATTTTTATTCTTTATTATCGAATGCCAAAGACTTAATGTAGCAAACCATTAGTGAAATATATTTAATTTGTTGTTTTTTTCTGCTACAGCTAAATAAAAGACAGTAGGAATTACTGCTCGTTGACAGCAGCAGTGAATGCATGAAACTGATGTCATTTATACACAAGGTAATGGGATGACTGATACTGTGGTAGGTTTCTGGCAAAGTACACAATGAAATGATTCATCTTCCAAACGTTCATCCAAATGTATTCAGAAATACTCCAACATACTAATACATACTCAATACTTCAACGTCTCATAGTGTCTTATCTTCGATCGTATGCATGGAACATATTGTTTGAAGTGATTTATCTGAATGAATTCGGAGACAAGGCCCCCCTATATATCTCCTTAATAATATACCATGTATTATGTTAGTTTGGTTTTCCACAATGCAACTCTGGCAGTTTGTGGTTCAGTTTGTTGTACAGTTCATTATTTGCAAGCATGCGTTGCTACATCATTTTTGCTAACACTTTTTCTTGTTATACCTCCCTACTCCTTACCTTATTATAAACTATATATATATATATGTATGTATATATATATATATATATATATATACACACAATCCTGGTTTCTTTAAGATCTATGCTTTTATTTTGGTTTTGTAAGCCTCTCCTGGCTACAGAGAAAAGGCTCACAGGCTCACAGCCTCCCTGTGAACTTGACGTATAACACAAGTAATCTAAAGCTGATGACCTGTTTTATGGGGTTTACAGGAAGATGTCATGCTCCCTGTTTTGTGTGGTCAAAGCCCCTGCCATGCGGGGTGACTGTTTACTGTAGAGCTAGTCTACTTGCGCTAGCGTCCCACTGCGCAACAAGTCGACGACTTAGTGACGCAACGTTTTTGTAAGGAATCCTTCTGGCACTGTTGCGGTAATTGGCTTCGTCCCACCCACACACCCCTAAGGGTCTTTCATTGGCTAGTTTCGCCAGGAGGAGAAGACGAGACAGAGCAAAGGATTATGGGATAGAGCATTGCCCAGGAGAGAGACACACAGCAACTGCAACTTCACAGCTGAGAGAAAATCCTTTTGGATTTTTTTATGGGGAGAACTTTTCTCTCAAGGCTCTGTCAGTGTCAACATGCTCAACTTTTTCCCAAGCCTTCCAAGCAAAGTTTAGCCTTGTGCTACTTGACTGATTGAAAAGAAAAATGTATGTATAACATTTTCAATTGAAAGGGAGAATGAAGTAGGCCTATATAATTAAGTAGGCCAAAATAGTATTGGAAGTATTGGAAGGTTGATAAGGCGACAGTATCACATTTCTACTTGTACAAATAGCTAACACCAGAAACCTGCAGCTGCCATCTTGGTGTGTGAATGACTAAGCCCTAGCTGTAACGTTTTAAATCATTCATAATATTAGCAGAATGGGAGGGGATAAAAATGGAATATCTATATGTGGTGATTCAGGATTGGTTGTGTTACTTGGTAACTCTAAATCTATCAGGTTTGGGAAAATAAGTTGCATGGCCTGTCTCAATATTCCTCAGAAGACTTTGCTTTTCCTTATGGAGGGTCCACCAGCTCCCCTGCAACTGATAAGAAGGCCACATTCCTGCGGAGCCCTGGGCCCAAGCGTGGGGGGGGGGGGGGGGGGGGGGGGGGGGGGGGGGGGGGGGGGGGGGGGGGGGGGGGGGGGGGGGGGGGGGG
>JAODTR010002431.1:0-13298 GCA_025399935.1 Amblyopsis rosae
TTTATTGTTAATTCTCCTGTCTACTGCCTCTCCTTTCCGCGTTTGGGTTCCTCTCTCCCGGGCCGTAACCTGACACTAAACTTAAATAAATTAAATTAAATAGACTACTGTAGCCTTCGAGAAGGAAGATGGTCCTCATTGGTTCTGTTTCAGGCTAGTGCTTGGATTAAACAAAATCCTTCATCCTCTCACCTGCTTTATCAAATAGATTGATACAGTGTTCTGTTAACCTCCAAAATATGTAGCATTTTTCTTTCTGCGTTTCATTCTCATTGAGAAACTAAATTCTGGAAAGATTATTATCTTATAAAAAACACAATTAAATAATATTTAATTGTGTTTATTTCAGTGTATATTTCAGAAATATACACTGTTGTGTGATGTCACTGTTGGTTCAGACATCTGACCACATAAACTACATCATCACAACTATTGTGCTGGAGGGATTAGGAAGGAAGTGTAGAAGGAGAAAGAAATATATGGAATGATCAAAAAGAAGCAGCGATGGAGTGAAAAGAAGGAAATTGAATAGACCATTGTGTGTAATTTTCATCTCTTCAGCACATTTTTGTGGATGTTAACATCATATTATCTCGTCATCAACTAGTGATGCCTGACTCAATTATTAAATGCTCTGCCTTTCTCTGTCTCATTGTCTCTCTCTCTAAGCTAACACACTTCGATGGCGATGATATTCAGCTTGTTATTTACATACTGTACAGTTAGCAGTTAGCTCATAGTGGGCTATGTGTGTGTATATGTTGTGTATTTTGTAGTTTATATTCAGGTTTCGAAGACTAACAAAATTGTGGAGCTCTTATATTGTAATAGCTACTGCAGGAAAGGGTGGGTGTGACTCATCTCTTGATGAATAGCCAATTAGCTGTTCATTTGTATTTAATGAAAGAAAACCTGTAATAATAAAGGCATTACAGGCATGAACTGTCTGAAGCCATTGTTGCTGCTATTCCCCTTAGTAATGTATTATTAATTTGTTCATTTGCCTTCTGATTTAGCTTTGGTAACTGAAAGATTTGCACGTCACACACACGCTAGCACGCACGCATGCACAAACAGCCGTGGCAGACACACACACACATATGCACACACCTACCCATTGCTGTGAATGGCTATTTTTAATAATAGTATTTATATCAAGGGCAGAGTACCATCATTTTCTTCTAAAAACTAAAAGCAGCAAAACAAACAAATGTGGATGGAACCTTGTGAAAAGTGTGAGGTTCCATAGATCCATCTTAGATTATATGAAAACCTCAATTACTTGAATTCATCTCAGTACACAAGTCTTCATGAAGTTGTTAAACCTGGCCATTTCAAGCTAAGGATGCTACTGTGTTTGTCTGCGTGAAGTACTACAGTGTGTGTAAACAATACAGTAATTAAACATTTCAATAAATTACACAGTGCACCGTATAAGAAAATAAAGTGTTTATGTAAGTGTTTGTTTTAATATGTATAATGTAGTCAGTAGTCAGTCCTATCAAAAGATCATTATCTCATAGGAGTCACTCACATCCGTGATGTCCTCGGTCCACACTGGCATTAATACATTTGTAAACGTTGTTTATACCACCACATCATTATTTTCTTAATATTTTCAAAAAGGATCTGCAGCCACATTAAGGATAATCTCATGAAGGATTTAGAGCATGGCGTGTGGCCATTAGAAATGTACATTAATAATATTATGTTAATACCAATGTAATGGCACTGGATATGTTGGCATAACGTAATTGTTGTTTCTATAATACATAGTTTCCAAAAATTGCTTAGAAAATATAAATGAACACATAAAAGGCAATTGTGTGTTTCATTCATTCAGTCTTTTTTTAAAGGGAGAGATTTGCCAAACCCGATTTCTGGCAACGTAGTAATGGTATTTGAAGTGTTGAGTAGTACTCTAGTCTTGTTGGCCTAGGGATGTGTATGCATGTATGTAGAATAGAATAGAATGTAGTAATGTTATTTTCTTTGGTAAAACATATTTTTGTTAGTGCTTACCATAATTCACTAAGTCTTTACACCATGAGTGATCACATTTAAATAATTAACCATAACAAATTTTTGCAATTTCATACAAATAATAGTACTATTATGATTTTCTGTAACTTGAAACAATTAACCTTAAAATTGCGGCCCTGAAAATATGACTAATTGCTATATTATCTTTAGTGTTTAGGCCTACTAAAACATATTTGTCATACTGTCTTATGAACATGTAAAAATAACATCTGTAATGCTGGGAAGTGGATTAGGACCCAAGCGCATGACAGCTCAAACAGGATTCAAAAGGTCAATTCAAAAATAAGTCCCTGACATAGAACTGTGACGCACAAGGACATGATAAACACATGGGCTTCAATACAGAAAGACAAGACAGACAAGGAGAGAGATTAGGAACAGACACAGGACTAACATGAACTGGGGAAATTACACAGGGGAAACATGACAGGGAATAGACCATGACAAAATCATTACTGACATCAGGACATATATTTTGATGCTTATATACCAATGTAATGTTCATATAAACAGGCACATCTTATTAATCCATTTGTTTTGATCCAATGCATTTTTATTCCACATCCACAAATGCAGTGCATTTTCTTGCTTGCATGTGCACACTTGAGAGTTCAGTGAAGTGTTCTGTTTGCATTGTGTACAGTAGCCTCATCAGAATATATTTGCTGTCAGTCAGAAGGATGTCTCCAACAGACTCATAGTTACATACTGTAAATATGGAGGCAGCGATTGTATGCTATGCTAACAAATTAACAGGCCACTATATATGTTCATTCTGTATGCATGCTGGTTTCAAATAAGCCCAGATGGTTAATTGCTGCAGAGTTTATAAAATAAAACACGCATAAAAGATTACACAAATTGCGTAGAATTTAGTTAGTTCAATATACCTCATAATGACGTAGACATTTTGTGACGACTTTATTATAACCCTAACCCAGCTAAATGATGACGGGCTTTTGGCGTTTGCATACGTTTGACGTAAACAACACATATGCTAAAAATCAGCAAGATAGTGTGTTCTGTGTGATATGGAGAAAAAAAATGATTTTAGAATACAGTATTGTGCAGGTCCATATAGCCCACTCAATTAACTATTAATGTATTGTACAGTCACTACAGTTATAAGTACCATAGGAAAGAAAAAAGAAATCCATATTCTAGTAATTTGTTCTATTCAGTTCAGTTCAATTTTTATTTTGTTCTATTACTTGTATTTGTTTTGTACTATTAAAACAATAGCTATGTTCATTTTATGTGTAGCCAACACTGTATATTGCATTACTTATTTATTTTAACTTTTAGTTTGTACCATGCATTAAAAAGTTCTGCTACAGTTCAAGTGCTCCAAGGCTTGAGGAACTGGCAGTAGTGTTGGTTCCTGCAGTGCTGCCTATTCCTATTTATAATAGAACAGCAGCATATAAATGTATAGGCTATATACTATCCTGAGGTCTTTCCATGTTGAATCTAGAATTTAACACCCAGTGTGATCTCCAAATCAGATTTTTGACCACTCTCCTTTTTCTGGGTATCAGTGGACACATTATCCAAGCAAGCATGCAAGCTTTATCTGAAATCGGTATAGATTGTAGCTTTAAAAGACTGCTGCTCATTTTAAGAGAAAGGCAATCAATGTGTCTCCTATCACAGATAAGACTCAGATCCAGGTGTGATATTAAACCCTTGTCAAAACAATGGGTATGGGATCTGATTAAACCGCAGATGTTAGATTGCAAGCCCTATTAAGCTAATGCTAATCATGTTGGGCAGTAACTATCAGTTACTGTTACTAGTTACTGTAATGTCATTACTTTTTTCAGTAAGTAGTAGTGTAACTAATTACAATTTCCAAAACAGTAATAATATTACAATTACTAATCCAAGTAATGCTACATTACTGTGTTACAAGAACGAAGATTTCTGGTACTAGCAAACTTAAGGTAGGCTAATTGAACCAACCTGTCCAATCATCTGGTTTGATAGGCTGCAATGTTTTCACTTTGGCTGATTGTTGACTCCTAAGGTTCATTATTGTTCGAATAAAGAGGATTCAATTCTAAAATGAGCTGGCTACACAGGTTGTCATTTTTCAGAAGGGGCGAGACAGGGTAGTGATTGTGACTGTAATATAGTAATGTAACTAATTACTTTTAATACCTAGTAATAAGTCAAGTAATATTACTTTTTGAAGGAGTAAAAGGTAACTAGTAACTTAGATATATTAGAAGAATATATATGGAATTATTTTGAAACCATAGCCATCAAGTTTTATGAGCTATTTCATATTTGATAGGAATTTGGGTAAAAAACAGCCAAGCCATACATATTTACAGTAGTCTTGTATTAATAATGTCTAGGGGTTATGTTAGTCTACTTATTTTGCTTAATATCAAAGCCTACTATTATTTTGCAAAATAAAGATAACCTTGAGAGTTGGAACTCAACTATGTTTTAGTTACCTAATTTCTGAATATTGTCTTTGGTCTGGCTTGGCTACAACACACACACACACACAAACACACACACACACACACACACACAAGCACAAACACACAGATGTGGTATTGTTTGCTTCTGCAAGTATTTATTGGGAAATAGAAATGCCACACCTCTTCAAAAATAAAAAAACAAATGACTACTTAATATGCAGACAGCTTCCCATGTCATCAAGAGTGCTGGGGAAGTGGGGAGCTAATTTCCTATAGCTCACCAAATAAATATGAATCACAGCCTCTTTGATGCTGTTGAGAGAAGGAAATTAACGATGAATGGCTCGAGCAATGAAATTGAACAAGTATAACGCTGCCTGGCTGACAACGCATGTGATTCATGGCGGCTCATTGTTGTGAGAGACAGAAGGTGGATATAATGCCAAACACATTCAACATGTTCAACAGTGCAGTGCCACTGTGCACACCCACAGCAAACACAACAGTATGACGTGCCCTGTGACGTGTCTGTCCATCAACAGAGGTGTGGTTGGACAGACACAGTGTGTCTGTCAGATGGTCATCCATCCCTCTCTGCCCCACCCACACTCTGCTTCCAGAACAATCTGTCCCCCTGTATGTGATCCTCAATTCATGCTGGTCGCGTGGATTAAACACGTTATATTTTATGTCTGGCAATAAACATGTGCATGCATAAGCCCAAAAGGCCACGAGGTCTGTCTAACTGACCACTTTCAGCGGAGGCCAATAGGATATAAGGATGTTCAGTGAATAAATACACTTTATCCCAAAAGACCAGGCAATATAGGACTACAGTACAGATACAGTACTGTAGTCCTACTTGAATTTAATTTATATTTATTATATTTAAAAAATGCAGTGGTCTCATAAAGTCTCATACAGTACACAGAAAGTCTAGGAAACCCTATAGCCAATTTCACAGCATTCAATAAATTGAGCAGCATCTTTTTGATGAAATATCTTACAGTAACTAATCCTAACTTTAATTCTACGCCAACTGTTAGAGATCTAGCATCATCCTTATCACAACAATTTATTACTTTTTATTTTTGTTAGTACTATGATATTAAGTTTTTATTCAAAAAAGGTCAATAAGCATTACTGGAGATTTTATTTTAGTAACAGGCTTTACAGGTGTATAGGTATGGTTGTACATGTACACTATGTTGTGCAACTCACTATGTGAACAGAATACCACAGAAGAAGACAGAGAAGGTATGGTTGTACATGTACACTATGGCTGCATCCGAATACTCAGTATAGACTACCTTTGGTGAAGTACCTACTGCCCAATCGTTAGTCTAGTACTTTCTATGAGTAGTATGGACACAATTCGGATATACTCAACTGCCATCTTATCTGTCCTTTGACCTGGATGTTTGCTGCGAAAACTCACCTGAATAGCAAAAACGACTTTATATCTACTCATATTAAATTGTCTTTACTTTGGACTAATTGCTTACTGAGTATTCGGACATACTACTAATTGTGACGTACTGCTTTTTGCCTACTATATAGTCGACAAGTACGGGTATTCGGATGCAGCCCCTGTTGTGCAACTTACTTTGTGAACAGAATACCACAGAAGAAGAAAGAGAGGTACGTTTGTCTCCTTGACATTGCACTGCGAGTATGAACAAGCTGCAATGTGCGGTTACTGGTTGAGTGACCTAATGCATGTACATTATGTTGTCTGTGTGTGAGCGTGTGTGTGTGTCTGTGTGTGAGCCTGTGTGTGTGTGTGTTCTCCAGTTCCCCACAAGTGCTCTCACTCTGACTGACGTATCCAATTTGTTTCCCATCCTCACTGTTGAAACAGCTGTGATGATCGTTTCTAGGTGTGTGTGTGTGTGTGCGTGCACGGACAGTCTTGCCAACCAGCTTGAGCACATGCCAGTTGTGTGTAGCCGTTGACTTGCGTGTGATCGTGTATGTGCAAAATTGCATGCATGTTGATTGGCTTAAATGTATTGTATGTGCATGTCCACAGCATTGTGAGGCGTTTCTATGCACACACGTGCACGTGCAAACACACACACACACACACAGACATCCGCTAGCGCTGGTGCGTATTTACTGTGAGGGTAGATCTAAATGGTGGGTCAAGTCACGGTTGCTATGGAAATTAAACATACACAGCTGGGCAGTTGATAAGACCTTCTGGGCCTCTAGCAACTTGACCTCAGCTAAATCAACTATTTTATGTTCACAATTACTTGGCAGCCAATCAGGAGAGAGGACAGATACGTGTGTCACTGACGAGAAGGAAGCACATGAGCACACTCTTCAGACTGAGACTGTTTCTCAATATGCCTTCTTTTCTGTTCTGTTCTTATTCGATATGTGCCAAAAATATGCATCTCAATCTAGATCTGTCCTCGCGTTCTTGCAAGACCATTTTCAGAAGGACACTTGGCAAGAACGTACCACTCAAGAACACAAGTTACAAGAACACACCTAGCGTTCTTGGAATTCAGAACAGCATGAGATTGCCTTCACATGCATGTTGGAGCTGCCTACTTAGGTGAGGTTAGGAACGAAAATTGCCCGGTAGATCGAGAGCTTTGCCTTTCGGCTCGGCTCTTTTCCACACAACACTAAGTGATTGCAATACCGCTCCCGCTGTTCCGATTCTCCGGCCAATCTTCCGCTCCAATGTCCCCTCACTTGCAAACAAGACCCCGAGGTACTTGAACTCCTTCACTTGGGGTAAGGACTCATTCTTTACCCGGAGTAGGCGCTCCATCGGTTTCTGGCTGAGAACCATGGCCTCAGAATTAGCAGTGCTAATCCTCATCCCAGCCGATTCACACTGAGAACCGATCCAGTGAGTGCCGGAGGTCACGGACCGATGATGCCATCAGGAACACATCATCTGCAAAAAGCATCTGCAAAAACTCAAAATCAAGTTTTAATTGTGTCGGACAAAGCTGTAACAGATTAAAATTAAAACTCCTACCTTTTTATACATGTGCTGTACTTCATGTCGCAAGTGTCTATATCATGGATAATAATTTCCTAGTTTCTGCCTTGTGGAAATGTTGAAGGTCACCAACTCAGGACCTCGGGTATCAAAATTATTTCTGAATTTCCCACTTGGAATAACGACTTGAGAGGTCATTCATGCGCTATTTCCACGTCTGTCACATTCTGTCAAGGAGCCAGAGTCAGATACAGGGAGAAGAATAATGTTTTAATTTACCTTGGCACATAGACCCCAAATCTGTCTTTACAGATTGAGTCCAAACAACAAATGCTACTGTGTTACTTCAGCCATCGTGACAAAGAATCAATAACCCACAACTCCTTCCTAACCAACAGACATCCATATAACTAACTTATTCAACAAACACAAAACAGGTGCGTCGGGAAGGTGTTGGAAAATAAATCTTCCGAAGGCCGGTGACGCCGAGCGCTGGAACCCAGGCACTCCAGCAGGGGGAACCACAGGGCAGTGGTTTGTGACAAGTCAGAAACTAATACTTACCATAATTCCGATACAACGTGAACTGAAGGCAGCATTATACGACTTGAACTGAAGGCAGCATTAGACTGAGAAAGCATCCAACTAATTTCAGCAGCTCAACATTTAATGAACATCAGATTGATGGCTTTTAAGGTGTGAGTCGGAACTTTGCCCCACAATATGCCACAGGGTGTTTGGGGAGAGCCGTAGATTATTTCAGAATTGCATATCCTTGAATTATATTAAATATACTTTCATGATATAAAAAAAAAAGTAATAATATTTATTCAATGTTGTTTAAATGTACATTTATGTGCCTAAACTATGACCAAAATATTCAAATTACCGTTTTGACAGAATGACTATGAATAGATAAGAGAAATATACTGTAATGTCAAACTGTAAGAATATAAATAAAAGTTAGGTGAATAATTTATAACAATGTAGATTTTTACCTATTTACCTATATATGCCAGTTTAGCCTATACATGATGCCCACATGATGAACAAATTCCAGATTATGTCAAACAGATAAAAATGGGTCCAGGTTATTATTGATTTATGTTCTCTCTGTCTGATTTTGTCTGCCACCTATTGTCTCTATACTGACACTTTCTCTGACTCTCTCTTTTTATTAAGTCTTAAATTTGTGTGTGTGATGTGGAAAGTATGATGTGGCTGTGATTTACTGGAAGTCTTGCAATGCCGGTTGCTAGTTAATTCCACAGCATTCTTAAGTGAGGTACTTTTGATGTTTGCATCTTAACTGTCCTGGAGGGGTGGATTCCTCCCTTTGTGGTCCCGTACTACAGATTCTTCCCTTTTTTTCCATCCTTAACATACTAACATATACACACATATACACACACACACACCTTTTTTTCCATCCATGGGGTTTTAATGGAGGTTTGCCCGAGGGGGAGGAGCAGGTTAAGGGGGTGTTGCTTGTTTCCATGTGAAAATGAGGCTGTACAGCCCTTGAGACTGCAATATGATAAAGGGCTATATAAATAAAATTAACTTGACTTGACTTGACATGTTAATTCAGCCTATTTTAAAGGTAAGAATTCTTAATCATAATATTCTAAAATGATGTATTATGTCAATTAATTACAATGGTATAAATAGAAGGTTAAAGGTACCATGTGTATTTAAATAATTATCAAGATTATTTTTAATTAAGAAATATCTATTTTGACATCAGTCAGTCAAAGACTGCACTGTAGATTCACTGAAATTAACATGCTAAACAGCTAACCCTGGCCAGACCTGTCTTATACCACTTTATACCACAAGATGGTATGTGGGTCATTAAAGTATACAATCTGCCCTCAGTACAACATGTGGAGAAGAAGACGTAGTAGAAGTAAGAGAAGTAGTATAAGAAGAAGAAGAAGAAGAAGAAGAAGAAGAAGAAGAAGAAGAAGAAGCAACATGCCACAAGGACTAGCTTGTCAATCATATTGGGTAATGCGTCCGGTGGAGGATAAGGGTGGACATGGGATACCACAGCCTTCTGGTGAAATGCTGCCTTCTAATGTTCTCAAGCAGGTGGCCATATTTTACCCATATCACCTTTAGCACAGTCAAACTATCTTGTTTTTATTCATTATAGTAAAAAAACAGTCCCAACCAGATTTAAATAAATGAGCTTTGCTTGATAATTAATCAACATAGATAGCATATAGGTTCACTTGTTTGTGATGTTTTAGACCAAAGAAAATATGTAAATAAAAATATTATATACATATACGTATATACAGTAATCTACTGTCAAGTCAAGTAAAATGATGTATAGTCCTGAATCACATTACAATGGTGCTATATAAATAAACTTTACTTACTTACTTAAAATGCACATGAAAGCAAAATTCACTTCCTTCACCTATTTCTTCCATTGGTAAAACATCCTTAAAATAGTCTCTCACAACACCCTTCAACACACACACCCAGAAATAACAATGTAAATGGTCCAATTACCTATTTTCTCACCACACACACACAAAATTATGAACTGCAATGCAATTGGTAGTTAGATTACACTCTGTGTGCGCATGTGTGTATGTGCGCGTCTGTTTGTGCATGTGTGTATGGTGTGTGTCTGTTGTGAAATGTTGGTAGGGCAGATTAAACCCCAGTGCAATCAGTTTTTAATTTCCCTGAAATCAAATTACATCGAAGGGCAATAACCAGAGCAATGGACTATGAAAAAGTCATCTGAGAGATTATAAATCGACCCTGAACTATGTGTTTTTGCGTGTGTTTGTGTGTGTGTATGCGTGTGTGTGTGTGTGTTTGTGTGTGTATTATGCATCTTAAAGTGAAACCAACCTCATCGGAGCAGTCGTACCAGCCATCACTGGACACGCAGGTCAGAAGTGTAAAGCGACCTCATATGTGCTGGCAGGAAAGCAAATGTAACAGTCCACTGAGCCCAAAAGCCCAAAATGCATTGTATGTCTGCTTCCCATTTAATTAGGTCATTACCAAGAGAACTATGAAAATGCAATGCCCCACTCCATAATTTGTATTGATTTACTACAATAAGCTTATGCGTGCTTTACTCAAAAATACTTTCCCTGCAGCAGTTTTACTACAAATTGGGACGCAGGGTTATAATGAAGTGCTTTGCGTTCTGATATTGGATCACCCACATTTTCTTTGGAGATTGTGTGCCTGCTGGCATGCATACAATCTTTCTGATACTGTGAACTCTGAAACTATGTATTTTGTCATGACGATTCGTATACATATACTGTACTATATATTCAGAAAGGATGTGCAACTTGAATAAAAGATATATACATTTTAGAGTAATAGCATTGCTTTCAGGAGGACAGAAAAACATATTAAGTGTATATCTGATTGCCTGTTAATGTGAAACATCTCAGATGAGATCACAATGATGAATCTCTATCATTGTCACCAGTGTCTTCTCTAGCTTTGTGTAGAGTAAATGGATGTGCATTGCCTTTGACTCTAGGTGCTAGCTTGCTGGTGTCAGTGTAGCTTAATAAAATATAAATGCATGTACAATATATACAGTATGCATGTGTGTATAGTATTACAGGTACTGCGCACACACCGACTGCAAAGAATTTCCATGCCAGTGATCCAAAGCTCAGAAGGCTTGTCATTAAAAAGACACATTTTAATTGCCCTATTCATTTCCAACCTTGAGAGAATTATAGCCCAAGGACTTAATGTTCCAGTTATAATTGATGCATTTAAAACATATATATGTTCAAGAAAATGTTGCGTATGAGCATTTCTTGTATGATATATTGATTTAGTTTAATGTAATAAATGCCCCATGTCATCTTCAATCCGTTTCACGTACTTGATTTTAAACCAATATGCTTACACTCCCCAAATCAAAGTTTTTCGATTTTTTTAACACCAGTCAGTGATTGCGTTTGCATGGACCCTATTATTCTGATTGGAATCAGGTTAAAAGCCAAACCCGAAAGAAATTGCTCCATATAAACACCATGATCGGAAGAGAAACGGCCAACGTAATCTAAAAGCAGAGAGGTAGCCGTTCCATAACCCGATTGCAAGAAGAATTCTACCATGTAAACAGATTACTTCCTGGTTGCGTTCTAATGAGTCTTACGTTTTGTGCGATGACAGCCACTGTAAAATGGATGTATAATAACGGTACAAAGTCTGGACAAAACAAATGCGACGCGCGCAAATAAGTGAATGGGAGTTACTGTAGTACGGTGACTTCCTCTGGAGCCGTACAGTTCTCCACCAGTCACACTAATAGCCTCACTCTCTGACATACCTACAGCTAGAAGCTAGCCGGTTTTAGCCGTTTGCTCCTGTACCAGGACACGTTAAATTATAAGATAGATCAGTGGTTCCCAACCTTTTTTCCTTAGAGTCCCCCCTCCAAAATTGTGAAGCTTTTTAGCCTTGGAAATTCATTGCAAACATTCAAATGTCTTTTTAAATCAATGCCTACTCTTTAAAATACTTATCTGATGTAGGTGGATTTATTTGAAGAAGTATTAGCCTACTGTTTAAACGTTTCTCTGTCATTAATAGGCTATTATTGTCAGGCTCCGGAGAAAGGACCCACACGCAGCACAGGCAGGTGACAGTTCACAAGTTTTTAATATTTGTTCCACAATCCACACTCACAGTCAAAGGCAGCCAAAGGTCTAGAAACGGTGCAGGCAAAAACAGACAATCCAAAAACGGCAGGCTAATTCTAGGTGTTTAAACAGGCAGGGTTCGGTAACGAGTTTAGTAAAGACTAGACGTAGTAGCATGACAGACAAGGTACAAAACGATCTGACAACAGGTGTCAGCAGGAGCCGGGAGATCTAGGCCGCTGGCAATTGCTGATCAGGAACAGCTGGTACCGCTAGGATTTGGGGAAGAGAGAGCGAGAGCAAGCGAGAGAGAGCGGGCGAGCGAGAGAGGGAGAGAGAGAGAGAGAGAGAGAGAGAGAGGGAGCGGGCGAGCGAGAGTGAGCAAGAGAGAGAGAGAGAGCGGGAGAGAGAGCAAGAGAGGGAGAGAGTGAGAGAGGGAGAGCTAGATGGGGGCACTGACAGTACCCCCTCCTCGACGGACGCCTCCAGGCGTAACCGGCTGCGAGTGGTGCCGACGGTGGAACTGACGGATGAGGGACCGGTCCAGGATGTCTCTCGAGGGCACCCAGCACCTCTCCTCAGGACCGTAGCCTTCCCAGTCTACCAGATATTGGAAGCCTCTCCCTCGTCGCCGCACCTGTAGCAGTCGGTTGACTGTGTAGGTCGGAGGCCCGTCGATGAGGCGTGGGGGGGGCGGGGTGCCAGCCGGGGGTGAGTGCGGACAGGCGTGGGTTGAGGCGCTTGGCAGTCCGCAGGTATTTGAGATTTTTAAGATCGGTCCAGACGAGGAACGGGGTCTTGGAGCCCTCCAACCAGTGCCTCCATTCCTCAAGGGCCAGTTTTACCACTAACAGTTCCCGGTTGCCGATGTCATAGTTGTGTTCTGTGGGCGTGAGACGGTGGGAGTAAAAGGCACAGGGATGTAGCTTGTTGTCGAGCGGTGAGCGTTGGGACAGCACTCCGCCTACTCCTACCTCCGAGGCGTCCACTTCGACCACAAACTGCAGATTGGGATCAGGGATGATCAGGATGGGGGCTGAGGTGAAGCGGCTCTTCAACTGCCGGAATGCTGCCTCCGCAGCAACAGACCAACAGAACCCCCTAGCGGGCGAGGTGAGGGCAGAGAGTGCAGCGTCCACGCTGCTGTAGTTCCGAATGAACCTACGATAGAAATTGGCAAAGCCCAAAAAACGTTGTAACTGCTTGCGGTTC
>JAODTR010002442.1:0-13298 GCA_025399935.1 Amblyopsis rosae
GGGTCCCCTGCTGAAGCTGCTGCCCCCGCGACCCGACTCTGGATAAGCGGATGAAGATGGATGGATGGATGGATTATGACAGCTTCCTCCGCTAATAGTCAGTCCCGTCTTCTGTGGAACTGCTATCTTACTAGCTAATTAATGAGATTTTTCCAGCGCCAGTCACAGCCGCTACTGACACCTACTGGGTAGACATTAATATAGCCTTCATTAATTATAGGTAAATACTGTACAGAGACACAGTTTAGAGTTTTGTTTATTTATTTTGACTGTGATTTCACATTTCTTGTATGTATTACTAAAAGGTGAAAATTTATTTGTACCTTTTTTATTTCTAAAATATTCTAGTTTTATAGAGGAGATTTCATAGACTTGGCAAATGCATTTTTCAGAAGTTTGTAAGTACTCCGTTGTGTGCTTATATTGTTCATATCGATATCGGAATTATCTTATATATTTATGAATATATCGTGATATCAGTTTTGGCCATATTGTCCAGGCCTGTATGTTTTAATATGGTGTGTGTTGCTTGGCTCAAAAACACAAGCTCTGCGACCTGGTGTGTGTGAGTGTGTGTTTGTGCAATTATTATGTGTTGTGTGTGTACTCATAATGTGTGTCTGAGTACATACTTGTGATGTGTGAGTGTACTCGTTTGTGTATTTCTAATGTGCGTGCGTGTGTGCATGTGTGCAGAGTCCATGAGCTGGAGGAGCAGGTGAAGGATGTGGAGGCGCGTGCGGAGCATAGCCTGCAGGAGGAGAGGAGGAGACACAGAGAGACCTACAGCAAGATAGAGAGAGACCACAACACACACATAGACATACTGAGCAATAGGTACACACACACACACACACATGCCAATGTGGAGCGAGAGCACTGCACTACATACTTGTGTGATTGTGTGTGCATGCAGGGTGCTGCAGTTGGAGGAGGAGAATGGAGACATGAAGCTAAATGTTTGTCGACTAAAGTCTCAGACAGAGAAGCTGGACCAGGTAGGTCACAACTGATTGGACAAAAACATTGCTTCTGTTCACACTCAGTATGGGGGCTCTAGTTAGACTGTCTAAACCTGAAGGTTCTAGTTAGACTGTATAAACCTGAAGGTTCTAGTTAGACTCCGGGTTTAGACTACACGACTTTCAAAGTGGTTAGATCGATGTGCAGCACACACTGCACGACTGTCTCTCTTGTAATCGGGTATCTTGACGTCGTTGTGATTCACACTACGTGACTGATCAGGGAAAGGAGGTCACACACTACAAGATGTTTCACCCAACGAAGTCAAACTGGAGCTTGGAGATTGTTTCACGAACATATATAAGCATAGGCATATCTCACAAGAAAGACGTAATATAGGCATATCCCTCAGTAGTAGCATTCACATCTTGTTAACTATAGCCGGTACATTCTCAACATATTATTTCACAATATTTCCCACCACTGATGTGGTTAGAATTGTTTAAGGTAATTTGAATCAAATATGATGCGTGAGATGTGGAAACGGGGGATATCTTTTCAGCACACACAGAATGGACATTTTACAGGCTGTGAGAATATTCGCTGATATCTTACAATCGCTAAACTCACATTTAACTGGTTGCATTCTGTACATGAGATTTGTTAAGCAAAGTTGTTGTGTGCTCTCAAACGTTGTCCACTAAAGGTATAGGACATAATGGACAACAAAACAATAAGATCGTTTAGTTTTTATTATTATTATTTATAATTTTGAGATTCTGGCTTGGAAGCCTCTCCCCACGTCACTTTTGTTTGCTTGGCTGATTGGCTGAGCTCACTTTTTTTTATTCACTTCAATACAATTCAATAAGTAAATGTTTACTCATGGTTTGCTATCTGCCCATTCCATGTGCATGGTGATTCAATAATTCATTGTTTCCACAGCCCTGGTGATGTAAATAGTTACACAAAGTGGTGCAGACCGAACACAACAAAAGTCTAGTCCTTCACAATGTGTTTCTGTGCTGCTTTTGAGGGAGCACCCTATGGCATTGAAGGGAGAGGTGTTTTTGTTTTGATCAAGCTTACTGTAAATATCAACAAGCTTTCTCTACAATGGCTGACTATACCTTTAACTAACTGTCAATTAACAGGTGAAGGCTAGATCAAATAGGCCGCTTGAAACGTTTGTGAAGTGATTTCATGCTCCATTGCAAAAGTATTTTTTTAGAATTTAATAAATACAAAAATACAGTAGTTTATTTTAATACATTGCTTGTCTGCTGTATTTTGTAGTTTATTTTGATACACTTATTTTGGAACTTATTAATAATTAGGGTATTTAATTTTATTTATTTGGTATTTAATTGGTATGTATTTTTGCCCATCCCTGGCCATAGCACTACGATATGCTTCACAATGCATTTTGATGTGTGAAACGGCGCCGCCGAGGGGAAGGACTGCGGAGCGATACTGTTTTGATTTGAGCTCGAAGTTAGCAAGAATGACTGACCATGCCTTTAAGCATCAAATTCCATTGTGTTCTAGGTTAAATAGCAAATCTATTGATATACATACACCAGTAGTTGGGCTTAAGTTGCTTTGCTGTCCCTGGTTCCTTCAGGAGAAACAGAGAATGACAGACAAGCTGGAAGACACCAGCCTAAGGCTGAAGGATGAGATGGATTTGTATAGGAAGATGATGGACAAGCTCTGGCAAAACAGACATGAGTTCCAGAAGGAGAAAGAAGCCATGCAAGAGGTGAAAACACACACACACACACACACGCGCGATTGACACCCTTGGTAATAAGCAAAGAATGCTGTCGAAAAATGTCTCATCTTACATGAGAGAAATGGAACCTTTCAGCAATACAATGTTTTATTTTTGCTCATCTTCACCAAGGGTGTCAATAATGCTAGAAGCACTATCACTCACAAGCTGTGTACACAAACGAGGTACATAGACGCCCCACTAAGCATTTACCGATGTATCGTAACCACTACCGAGGTACATGGATGCCTCACTGAGCATTTACAGAGGTATCGTGACCATTAATGAGGTACATAGACGCCTCACTGAGCGTTTACCGATGTATCGTAACCACTAACGAGGTACATGAATGCCTCGCTGAGCGTTTACCGAAGTATTGTGACCATTAACAAGGTACATGGATGCCTCACTGAGCATTTACAAAGGTATTGTGACCACTAACAAGAAGCCTTCTTTAGCTGATTGATGACCTGCGGAGGGAGTTGGACCACCTGCAGCTCTTCAAGCTGGAGACCGAGCATCCTGGGAAAGGACGAGGCCTGGCTGAGTTCAACGCCAGGGCAAGAGAGATCGAGATGGAGCACGAAGTGAAGAGACTCAAACTGGTACACACACACACACACACACACAGTTTTAGTGACTTGTCTTATTGCCCCCAGTGAGTCACAATGTGTTGTTTATTGGGTTGTTTTTGTTGATGTCAGAGAACATTTAGAAGCTCCCCCATACAGGTCAACTGAAATAGTCCTTTGTTAAAAAACGGCTTTTTTGCTCTACTATGTCAAGGTCACAGTGAGACTAGTTTCTATGGGTCCTGATGTAGAAACTCTCTCCATCTCTTCAGGAAAACCACAAGCTGCGAGACCAAAACGATGACCTGAACGCTCAGATCCTCGCCCTTAGCCTTTACGAGGCTAAGAACCTGTTTGCTTGCCACACCAAGGCCCAGTGTCTGGCAGCAGAGATTGACAACGCCTCCAGGGATGAGGCAAGTGTAAAGAGGTTGAGGCAGTCTACCTTTAAAGCAGGTCCTCCCATCTGAGGTTCACACTAGCCTAATTTACTGTCCTTTTTAGAATAGAGTGCAAATAATGAGGTGGCCATTTAGGTTCCTGTCATTGTGACGTCAGACTGGAGCTTAACAGGTAGAGAGATAAGTGACACCAACATACTGTATGGTAGACTGTTACATAGGGGATTGATCGCTAGGGCTTACTTTAAATTCAAAATCTTGGCCACTAGGGGGTAGATTTGTTTGAAAATGGGAATATGTCAGCATAGATATATATATATATATATATATATATATATATATATGTATGAATTTGTTGAAAATATTTCCTTTTAACTAGGCTGGTAACAAACCATGGATTCTCCTCAGGCATTATGCATGTATACACTACATGCATGCACTACATATTGTGTACATGCTGTATGCAGTGCATCATGTAGAAATACCATCAATTCCAAACATGACCATCTATTCCTCCCTCTCTCTCAGCTGGTAGATGCTCTGAAGGAACAGGAGGAGATTAACCTGCGCCTGAGGCAGTACATGGACAAGATTATCTTGGCTATTTTAGACCACAACCCCTCCATTCTGGAGATCAAGAATTAAAACACACACACACACACACACACACACACACACATTCATCTTAGTCGTTATATTAACCTAGGAGTGTCCAAAATGTCCTCACATGTTCTACAGCTTCAAAAAGAGTTGCATATACAGTACACACACAAGCAGCCCTCAGTCAATCTTTGTTCTACTTTATGCATCTACTCAATTATACAGTAATGTATTGTTGTTGTTTTTTGTTTGTTTTGGCAACCATGTAATCTGCAGTTCTCTGGTTGTATTGAGAAAATTATAGATGTTAGAATTCCCTATTCAACCAGTGTATTTTCTTTGGTTTTACTAAGAAATACTCATGACTCACCAGTTACATTTAAGTCTGTGAAGCCTTCCTGTTAGTGTGACAAGAGAGAAGGTAAAATAGTAACCTAAAATTCAAAATGTACAACACGCTAGATAACTGGAGTCATCTTGTGCTAAAGTCATACAGTCATGAAGCACGAGGCATGTTGTTTGGTCAACTAAAAGTAAAGTTCTTCTGAGAGAAGCAAATACGAATCTGGTGATGGTCCACTTTGCTCACATTCACCTACATCAACAACGTTCTGTTTAAAAAATACATTTGTCTTCCTCGGGAGAGAAACAGACAGTGATGGCAGTGTTTCACCTTTCACTGTGGAGACAGACAGACAGACACCAGTTTATAAAACGTTTAAAACTCACTTAGTACTGTAGCTGTAGTAGTAGACACTGGTGTTAGCTGGGAACAAACATTTTCTGTATGTTGAGAATGTACAGTAAGTACAAAATGTTTGCACACACAAAAAGAACATACTTGATTTGACGTAGACATTGTTGTCTTCAGTGGTAGTGCCATAGGCCCTCGGGTGGCAAGCTGCTTTTTATACTGACTGTATTGTCTGTCAACACAAGACTAGTTTTGCTTGGTTGCACAAGTTGTACGCGTAGTGCTAGTGTTTTGTAGGTATTTTGTTTGCATGACGTCACCATATTTGTGCCTTTGCATCAGAGGTGTTGCTGAAACAATATTGTTTCACCTGTTTGTTTTTAACACATTGTTCTCCACTGTTGCCATTGTGGGTAAACTTGCACTGTATGTACACATTTTTACTTTGTAAGGCATTATGTTTGCTATTTCACATGTAAATGTTGTACAGAGCCTCGTTACTATTTATGTGCTACTCCTTTAACTTCTAGAATTATTTACAAGTACATCTTAATAGGTTATGACACAGAAATGAGAACAACATATATCTTATAGATTATCTGTGTTTCCTGTAGTACACTCAACACAATTTGTGATAGACACAATATATAGTATGAAAGATTACTTTTAAAATTGTAAGTGAAATTATTTTGTTTTTTTGCCATGGATAAGGCTCCAGGTCAATCTTTAGATGCTTTTTCTCACAGCGCATTACTGACATGTTACATGCTGTGAACATGTTGGTGAAGGCATGTTATATAAACGTGTATGTAAATAAAATCACTTGTCTTAGGCACTACCACACTGTGGCTCTTTCTGTCTTGAACTGCATCAACAGTTTCTCTAACTTAAACACATGTGACCACCAGTGACCACGTCAGACAGGAGAAGTATGTGAAGATGTAATAACTGGTTCTGTCTCAGAATGTCAGCAACTATTGGTCCACTTATGTTTCTCAAGACTTTAGTGAAATTATTGCAATGTTCAATATTTAAATGTAACCTACAGTATAAATTTTCACTGTTTTTATTCATGCTATTACCTCCGTTGTATATTAGATATATAGTTTTATATTTATTCCAAATTGCTCAGACAAAACACTGTCGTGGGTTCTTATACATGGTATTGTCCCATGGGCCCACTCACTGAAATAATAGAAATGCACCATGCAGATCCTAAAGGGAAAGTAAGTCCATATCAAATATGATATGGTATAGAATAGCTATATGGTCTACACAAATATCGGAGGGTGCATATAACAGTGCAGTGGGATGGGTGTTTGATTCCCAGCTGAAAGGTTAATGTTTTGTCATTGATATGAGCATATCCTGTGGTTTTTAGGCTAAATGAATTGCACACAAAAAAAAGATTACTTCTGCATGTTTATAAAATAAATATGTTTTAATTTGAAATTAAATACATTTATTTTCCTATTTTGGACATACAAAAATGCTCAAATGAGATGAGACAAACATAAATGAAACAGGTGAAACTAGAAAAATAAATAGGTTAAGGAAAATAAGGTGCATCTCAATTAATTAGAATATTGTGGAAAAGTTAACTAATTTTAATAATTAAATTGACAAAGTGAAACTCATATATATCGTGGATTAATTACACAAAAAGTGAAATAGTTAAAGCCTGTATGTGCTTTAATCTTGCTTATTTTGGTTTACAGCTCATGAAAACCCCCAAAATTGTGTATTGTGAAATTGTGAAAAAGTGCATTATTGTAGACTCTAATCAGCTAATTAACTCAAAACACCTGCAAAGGTTTTCTGAGCCAAAATGGTCTCTTGGTCCAGTTCAGTGGGCTTCACAATCATGGGGAAGGCTTCTGACTTGACAGTTGTGCAGAAGAGAGTCATTGACACCCTTCACAAGGAGGGAAAGCCTCAAAAGGTCATTGCTAAATAAGATGGCTATTTACAGAGTGGTATCCAAGCATATTTATAAAGAGTCGAGTGGAAGAAAAACTATTTATTTAGCAGTGTAAATTTGCTGTTTGCACAACACGCGTATTACATAATTATGGTGTGATGCTGATATAGGCTGATATATGTGTGAGCTTTAGTTGGTCAAGTGCAGTATGTTGGCTTTTGCAGTCTGTTAAATTGCCCAGCTCACTTACTGCCCTATTGCAACCTGCACTCAGCTGTGTTGTGTGATGGCGTTATTGTATCTTCAGTCATGTTTCAGAATTATTGGTGTGCTTTCAGCTTGGGTGATTTTAGTGAACACTATATTGCCATAGTCTTGAGGCATACAATGCTTGGGATGCTATAAATAATTGTATCATTGTCTTG
Source organism: Amblyopsis rosae (assembly GCA_025399935.1). NCBI lineage: Eukaryota > Metazoa > Chordata > Actinopteri > Percopsiformes > Amblyopsidae > Amblyopsis > Amblyopsis rosae. The sequence goes on from JAODTR010002442.1 coordinate 7,351, forward strand.
TGATTTGTAAGTAAGATGGCAGTGCTTGGTTTATCGAACATGACAGGCATACTTACTGCCTGCTCAGCTGGACTACAGCTAGGTGTGTGGGATTTGTACGTGTGCGTGCCTGCGTGCATAGCCTGTCTGGTGGGGCAAAGGTTCCATCAGGTGCCTGCAGTTTTCTGGGTGTAAATATTTTTGTTATCGTGTGGTTGTTACGGACGAGAGGGGGGCCCATACATTACAGTGCCCAGGGGCCCCTGAGGGTACTAATCTGGCCCTGATTGTGATAGGTTGCCACCTGTGCAATAAGTCCATTCGTGAAATGTCCTCACTACTAAATATTCCACGGTCAACTGTTAGTGGTATTATAACAAAATGGAAGCGATTGGGAACAACAGAAACTCAGCCAAGAAGTGGTAGGCCACATACAATCACAGAGCGTGTTAAGCACATATTTAAGTAAACATTTATTTTAAATTCTGACTTAAAAACTGTTAGTTTCATAGTAAGTACACTGTGAAGTTGGCTTAGTCTGTAAGCAAACCCAACATCTTTTCAGCCATAGAAGACCTGCCCTTAGTGTACCTGTAATGTTATTCTCAATGTATTTGTCACTGTGCAGAGTCAGAAGCTACAGACCCCATATCTCTTCACCAAGCCATCTCAAATGACATCCTACCAGTTATCACACCTCCATACCATTCATCACCCCTCCATTCAATTCGCTCAACAGACTTGGTCCCAGCTACTTTTAAAACAACCAGCATCAAATCACTGCTCAAGAAATCAGCCCTCGCAGAATGCATCAATGCAGAAGACTGCAACCCCAGCCCAGAAATATTGACCTGTATCTTTCCTTTCCTTCCTATGCAAAACATTTGAACTCTAATCAACCTTCCTTCTATATCTTACAACACAAGTCCGTAGCGTTTGACACCTCTCCACATCTCCCACTCTGCACTCTCCTCATTGGTGTCATACCTGACAGGTCATTTGAAATGGACACCCGTCAAAACCTTGCTCACTTCTTCAAGAGACAAGTTAGTTTAAGGAGTCATGTCTCAAGAATAAGGGCAGACTAATCCTTTGACTGACTCAGAGGTTTTTGGGACAGTCTATTCCCTACCTCAAGATTAGAAATATATTATATTTGTATATGTCATAGTGTCAGGTTCATGTTGTAAGAGAGAAAGTCACTTGGTGGGGAGATGTGATGTATGTGTAATTGATTACTCCTCCACTAGGGGACACTATACCACTGTTGTTATAATTGCCTGTATAGTAACATAAGAGAAGTTTGATAATAAAAGAGAGCACCACAGAAGTTGGTTGGCTCCTAAAGAGTAAAGACTTGTCTGAGTAGTATATCCGGGTATCCTAAATGCAATCTCATGACATAACAGGTATTCTTCAAAGATCTTTGTTTGGACCCTTATTATTCTTCTACACATGGGGCCTTAGGTATGAAGAATGTAGCAACGTGCCTACACATTAAACATTTATTTTTTTTAAACAGTATACATAATGTGCTTTATAAATCACAATCAACTGTGTTGATTAATCACTATTTAAAACTGTGCTTCTAGTCACACCCTGGAAACACACACGTACACACATCAATTGTCAGACCCGTCCCGACCCACAGTTTGAAAACCGCTGATCTAGGTCACGCTTGTGAAAGGAAAAATATGTTTGTTATTTCTAACATATGCAGGCCTTTATATGTACTCAGCATAAATTAATGAGGTCCCAGGTCTCTGTAATATCATCACTGGGATTCTCCTATCACCACTATGCCAACAACTGTACCTCTCCTTCCCTTCTATGACACAGGTCACAGATCTCTGGATGTCTTGCCTTTTGGAGAAAGACAGACCTGTTCATCACCTTCCAGGAGACCGGTGGGACCTCCTCGCCCACTGTGAAGAATCTGGGAGTGATCCTGCCGGTGCAGCCAACACTGCCACTCCAGCCCTTGCATGCAGACTTTCATTACAAATGTATATGACCATTCTTCACAAGAGAAGCAGCACAACTCTTTTAGGATTATCTCAGGCTGTTAGTATTGTAAGGATTGGATTGTACAGTATGATATTAGGTTATGTATGTGTTATGTGTAAGTTGACTTTAAAACAGATTTGCTGATGGTAGTGTATGAAATATGTGCTATTGACAAATGATGAAGTCACTTTGGATCTACTAAAAGCTGTAAACAATGAAAACTATGTTCTATATCATGGATATAGCTCCCAGTGCATGCATGCTCTGTGTTATTCTGAGTTGATGCAAAGCTCACAAAGCTCGGAACTTGTGCCGCTGTTCTGTCTCTCTTCCCGGTCGTACGCTTCTCTTCCCCTGGCATGCAGCCTCTGCCTCTCGTTCTCAGGGTGCTCTGAGGTCTTTCATGTTGCAGGCCACTCCAGGCTGCCATGTGCGTCAGCTTTGACGTCAATGCTGCCAGAGAATGGGGATTCTATGGGGGCGGAGCCACAGTGTGTGGGCGCCACAGGGCCAGCTGCAACCCCATCTAAATGAGGTTGTAGCCCCCTGGCATGATGGCATGGACACCATCTATATATCACATTGGCAGGCTGACATTTTATGATCAAATGAACTGCAGCTGTTTCCACCAGTCTGTTGCATATGAACATATACATATTTATCATCCCTTCACTGGAAGCCTGCTGCCCTCCTCAGTTCCCATCTAGAGATAACAACAAGTAAGTGCCCCTTCAGGATGACTTCAAACTGATGGTTAGGGTATGGTTCAAACAAGGGGAGGACATTTAGCATATAGGATTGCATTTGAGTTTCATTTAAAATAGGGAACAAATCTTTATATCAGTCATATTTCAGCAGGCAGTTAAAACAAAAATCCATAAATAATATGAGAAATGTATTATAGTTTAGCTTGTGTAAATATTTCTATGAGGGAAACATTTTGATATGAATTTACATTTGCCCACTCTAAATAAAATATCTGATTGCCCCTCAGAGCAGACTTGTATTGGCCTTTTTTAGCATGAGCCTTGTTTTATTAAGACTTCTGACCAGAGAGGCCAACATACTCAACTATGACTTTATCTTGCAGGCGATCGCCATAACCTAAACTTTACAAAAAGAATACAGGCCTACAATAATGATGGATTTTTCTTTCTTTCTTTGATAATGAATAGTAAGATTGTAAATTAGGAAAGACACGCTTGGGTTTTGTGCATGAAATTATGTTTTTCAATACTTGCCCTCCATCTACAGCTATGAAATGCCAAGGTGACAGATTCCACAGCTGGATAGAGCATTATGGAAATCTGCCAAAATATGCTGTTATTGTATACAAATGTGTTCACTTAAGGTGTGCATGCAACAAACACACTAGCCCCTTCCTAGGCAACCACACAGTTACCAAGAGACTGATTGCAAAGAGGCAAGGTTTCCATGGTAACTCTGGTGGCTGAGTCATCTGCACTGCAGTGCGTGTCCTTGTGCTAGTGCACGACTCTGTGTGTATCTGGGTGTGTGTGTGTGTGTGTCTGTGTGTGTGTTTTCATTCATCTTCACCAATTGCTGAAGTGGTCAGTAAATGATAAACAAGACACCATGTTTGACTTTTTATAATGAATATACTCTTACCGGAATAGTAATTATCTTGGTAACTAAAAAACAGACTTTAAAATGTTGGGTGAGAAGGAGTATATATATTTTTTTCTTTCCATTATTGTCATTAATCTCAATCAAAGATAATATATAATTTCCCACTATTGTTATTGCATTAACTCTTGTATTGTGTTCGGGTCTGTTTGACCCGTTTTAATGTTTACCAAAAGATTTATGGTATGATTTGTAATTATTTAAATCTAAGACTTCTTGTCTTTGGCTCATTTTTCAACCCATGGGTTATATAAGTGTAGAGGATGCTGGTGCCTCTTCAGCCCGACCTTCAGAACAACCATCAAGTTTTTTAATTTTTTTTATTTAACCTTTATTTAACCAGGAAAAAACAGTTGAGATACATCTCTTTTCAAGGTTGACCTGACCAAGAAAGGCGACAGAACAGCATGTAAACATAGCATGACAACATATTCCAATATAACCATATACTTTTAAATCCAGCCTATGTGAAGCAGTCACATTTTTCCTTTGAGACATTTGCAACCAGAGTGTTAAACTCTCTAAGCGATAGTAGTCCCTCTAATTTAAGACTATTTTGTAAATTATTCCATGTTGCTGGTGCGCAATATGAGAAAGCAATTTTCCTAATGTGGACCTAACCTTAAGAATTTTTAAAAGCAGAAGCTTGCTGGACCGTGTACTGTGGCTACATGATGCAGCATGCATATACAGCAAATTACCATAATCGATCACCGATAGAAAGGTTGCTTGAACAAGTTTCAACCTAGCGTCTAGAGGGAAACAGGAGTTATTACAAAAATAAAAACATAGTTTGGGCCTAAGTTTCTTTAAGAGCTTCTCTATGTGTACTTTAAAAGTTAATTTGTCATCCAGCCATATACCTAGGTATTTATAACATGTTACTCTTTCTATAGAGTAACATGTTATAAATGTTCTGGGAGGTCTAGTAGTCTGTTCCAGTGTCTTAAACTCTGAAGTTACACCTGCGCAATACTCTGTGCAATACTGATACTGTCTAATCTGCATCTTAATGTGCCACACCTGTGAGGTAGATGGATTATCTCGGCAAAGGAAAGGTGCTCACTAACACAGATTTAGACATATTTGTGAACAATATTTGAGAGAAATAGGCCTTTTGTGTACATAGAGAAAGTATTAGATCTTTGAGTTCAGCTCATGATGAATGGGGGCAAAAACAAAAGTGTTGCATTAATAATTTTGTTCAGTGTATATGTAACACACACAGTAAAACTCTGCCTCTCGTAATGTAGGCTGACATGAACAGACTATCACTATGTTCACGCAACCCAAATCCAAATTTTGTATTTCTTTTGCATATCCAGACTTCATCCAAATTGGTTTGTAAAAGATTGAACAGCAGAAAACCACATGAAATCTACATTTAGAGGTGTGTTGAAATGTTTTATGCAGCTGTGCCTCAGTCTGAACTGGCATCTGAAATCGGATTTCAGTGTCTTATGCGGTACCTTCCTTCCCGCTCCTGCTGCACAGTGAAGACCACCATGACTACAGCACGGAACAATGCAATGTACCATGTCTATTGCCTCCTCCATCATAGTGACCACTTCTGTGCACCAAACACAGACAAAGAAGGCTGGTTGTATACATTGATTCATTATAGGTTGGTGACACCAATCAGATTTTATCACTTGCAATTAACAGTGTGGACAGTTGTCACTTTAGATCTGATTTGAGAAACAATTTGATTTGGCTGCAGTGTGAACATAGCCTAATGATGTTCAATTGGGCTGATGTGATGTGTAGACTAATATGGATACTGCAGCCTTGGATACTGTATCTGTTGAATGGGGCTGGTGTTTTTTAGACTGACAAATGTGTTAAATTTTTTAATATTGTTTAATTTAGATTGGTTAAACATGCTGATAGATTTTTTCCCTTTTTATATGTTTTATCACAAAAAACTTATAGCACTATAATTTATAAAATATGATCTAACAGAGGTAAATGGTAAATATTAACCATTTATGCTGTCTTTATTGCTTATAATTAGGATAAAGTAAACATAAAAAAGTATTGTTATATAAATGGTTGCGGCTGTATTGATTTTAAAAGCCTAATAATGCAGTGGGTCTACCAGACCCGCAAACATTTGCTGAGTAACAAAACTCTGGACACCATACAAGGGTTAAGGAAAATGTAGCTGGTCCAATGGACTCATGGAGAAGCAGTCATTAGTTCGTACAGAATCAAAAGAAACTTTATTTGTATAAATAAATACAATCAATCAATCAATCTTTATTTATATAGCACTTTTCATACAAATTCATGTAACACAAAGTGCTTCACACTAC
>JAODTR010002453.1:0-13297 GCA_025399935.1 Amblyopsis rosae
TGAGGAAAGAATGTGTGAGTTTTCATAGAAAAAATGAAATTGTCTGGGTGACCCCAAACTTTTGAACGGTAGTGTATGTACAGTATATTGTCTATAATTCAAGTATCATATAACATGTAAAATGTGTGTTTGTTTGCTATGTCAAATATCCTTGTTTAGCATAGATATTTCGAAAATATACGATACTGTTAGTCTAACTAACATAATGGTTTATATAGGCCATCTCCATACAAAAAAAAATTTTTTTTTAATGGACACGAAACCGGCTCGTTCGCGAACAACCAATCACTAACAGGTTACAGGTAGGCTACAAAGTGAAAGCGTCAGATCAGAGCCACGTTATGCAACGAAATGAAACTGAAAACATAATTGCACGATCACATGAAACAAGAAGTTTTGATCATTCTCACAAGTAAGACGTTTTATCTTTTTAGCATTAGAAATATAATTAGCCTCTCTTATCCAACATTAATTAATACAAAATAAATTAAATTCCTGTAGTGTTTGACACAGAGGTTTATGACAACTTCACCTTGATGTAAGGTCTCCAAACTGTAGCCTACATTCATTATTTGGATATTTCTAAAATACAATTTATTCGGGATCTAAATTGTTTCAGGTATGTACGTTTTAGAATTTAACGGCAAGCCTGTCATTTACATTTTATGAGAATTATGATGTAGGCAAATGTTCTGCTATCTCCAAGGCTCCGGTCTTCATAACGTTGGACTGTGTATTACCCATAACATATTAGAACTATTGTACTACTCAATTAAATTAAATGATTACACTACTGTTTTTGTTTGACAGTAAACATGAAGCATTATGAGTGGCAAATGCCAAATGGACTGGAGTGGCTCAGCATTGCTAATGATGATGTGTTAGAATCCCACTACTGTCACCCAGGGTCTACAGGAATAACCATCAACACAACCACTCTTGGGTCAGTGTTTGTCATCTTTCATTTGACAAAATATGAATTATGTTATCTTTCTGTATCCCAAAATTGTACAAATTAATTGTCTTCACAGGCAAGTGTACATAGACTTTGATAAGGTGAGGAATGGTTCTATAGGTGTACAAAGACTGGCCTTCCTACCTCAAGGGGAGACAGAAGAGATAGGCTGGTACTTCAGAGATGACATGCTGTGGTGTGAATATGGCACTAAGGTGAGCCTTGCTATTTTGAATTTTGAAGTAGCAATCTGTGGACATGCAGTTATATAAAATAAAATAAAATAAAATAGAAACTACATTAGAACATCAGTATCATTTTCACCAAGGTGTGGAAAGGAAAAGAAAATGTATTTATATTCTCAACTTTTATTAACAATTGCACATATTTGCCTTTTACAGAACACATTGTGGGATCATAAATAATGTTGACTACCTTATTCCATAAAGCAAGACACATTCAAAACAAATCACTTTTGTTTGGTTTTATAATAAAGATTACAGGATAGTTCCCCATTAGGTACATTAGGTAACACCACAGAGTGACAACATTGTGTTTTTGCCTCTGCATAAACCAGCACCTACATTCTATATGTTGACCTAATTCAGTTAAGACTACAACTTTTATAAAAGTGCCAATATATTGTGTATTATTGGAGGCTAATGACTTTGTAAATGAAGGAGAGGACACTTTTTTTGTAAGGGCCTATGCCCTGACAATGTATTAATCAAATACATTATTACAGTAAATACATCACCAAATATCACGTTCTACATTCTTTATGATCCCAGAATGTATTCTGTAAAAAGCAAATACGAAATTATTAATAAAACTGGGGGTCAGGTGAGCCGCTGAGTAAATGTTCCCTTAGTCTTTTGGCTCATATAACCCTGCCGCTACCATTTTAACAAGCTTGTATCATCCAGTGGTCTAGACGCTAAAGTCAGGCTAAAAGTACAGCATCAACTTACTATGTGAGATTTACATTTTTAAAATGTGTCTATTATTAAATCTTCTTACCACATGTGCCCTATCCATCGCAGGGTGAGTAAAATTGATGACTCTTTTCTTACCCACTGGCTCCAATTTACCCCACTCTTCCCTATGCTCTCTCTTTCTCCGTAAGAGCTCCAACAATGGCGTGTCCTCAGTCAGCAGTAAAGATGTAGAGCAACAGTGCACAGTTAACCCTCTGGGAACTTTCAACTTTACTGTGACCTGCACACTTTACACCATTGACTTTAACGGTAGGCTTCTGGGTAGTGGGTAGCAGCCAGGACGCTCAGTGCCTGTGGCTCACTACCCACAGTTTGACAGCCACTGGTCTGGGAGGCTAGCCTCAGCAATGACCCAAACCAACTCTCACACAGGTGTGTGCAGGAACTTGCGAAGACGTCCAAAATTCAGATCCACTGTGAGGTGAGAGGCCTTGTTACAAGGGTTTTGTTTTGTTTTCACCTAATAACTCACAGTACCACAGATAATGTATGCAGTGGTTTATTAATCTAGTCTTTGAAGACAATGTTGACCATAATACTGAACATTTTAAAAAGTAAACTCCTCGATTTTGTGCCCTGGAAATGTTGGATAAAGCTGTTTCATACATTTGGACTACAATGTGACACACAAACCATTAAATGTATGACAGTTTGTGAATTTTTTATTTTTTTGTCTGTGAAGCCTCTCTGTAGCTTTAGCCCCAACTCCGTTGAATCTCCCCATGGAAGGCTACATATGGGAGTTTCTAGGTAATGAGGGGAAATGGACACAATACCAAGCATATGTGAGTATGACACTGAATATGCATAAGCTGTCGTTTCCGCTATTCCTTTTGTAAAATAACATCTTTGCATCGGTGCAGGACTGCTCATTGGACAGCACTGCCATCGAGAACCACTACCAGCAGAACCCCCAAGGCCAACTAAACTTCAACATGAATGGGTACTTATACGTCATAGATTTTTCAGGTAACTAACAGACACACCAGCTGCTCGTGTGCCCACATGGTTGCTGATGGCATTTAACCACTCTGTGGTTTGTGTAGGAATGCATCAGGTTAACTGCACTTTCGAACAAGAGCCGTAAAGAGGACTGGATATCAACAGAACAGGTATTAAACAATACTTTTAAATCAGAGACATGTAAAGAGAGAGTCATGTCATGTCCGTTCACACCAGTGGACCGTTTTTCACCGCAATGGCGGACTGTGGAGCCTCAAAATAGTTCCCGGACGCTAGCCTAAATACCAAAAGTACCCATAAAATTATATTAAATCGGTGCATTTATTGACTACTAATTAACTAAACATGAAGTTATATATATATATATATTGCAGTGTATCCAGCCAGGACATAGAAATCCAGTACAAACAGAACCCAACTGGTACCATGGCATTTACTACACACATTCATCTATGAGCTAGACTCAGGTAAGCAGACTCTGTTTTGAACCTTTTCAAGTTGAATGATACTTAAGAAATAGTTGCAGAATGTGCAAAGCAAAAACAGTGTTGCTACTAGCTGTAACACACAGCAGTATACTTTGCCTGCCTGTTTGTGTGATATTTATGATGCATTTTCTCTCTTTGCCAGCCATGACTCAAAAGAATCTGGTTACCAACACCACCAGATTAGTGCGACGCCTCAGTCAGTAACTGAAGACACTGTAGTATTGACGATCTTAAGTTACATTTATCCTAGTCAGGAAAGCCCTACCTCAACAGCCTGCATTACTTCTGCCAAAAATGACACATATAACACATAATGTGATCAAGCATGTGCATAACAAGTTTCACAGCTGAACATGGATATCAGAGAAAAACTCAAGCCATGAGGTCACTAAGACATCCTCAAACCACAGGTCAGTTACCAGACATCAGACAACATTGCATTGTTCCTCACTTTAACTTAAGGTATATTATTAAGCAATTGTAAGCAAATACACTTTTTTTGTCAAATTCACCTAATATAGTATGTCCATAAGGTCGGCTAGTTTACCATTCTCTGAAAAATGAAATCAAATTAGTCTACACAGCCCTGACTGTAAATAGGTGGAACACAAAGTGGTACAGATCACACTACAATATCCTAGCCTTCGCAATGCATTTCCAATGTGTGAGGCAGAACTTCCGAGGGAGCGCCCTACTTACTGTAAGGCACTGAAGGCAGAGGTGTTTCTGTTTGACTACAGCTTTAACAGCTTCAGCTCTCAAATAGGCTTGTGAAATAAGGTCTTAAGTACAATTGGGCATCAAGAGAAATAGCCTCAGACAAAAACCCAGTTTTGAGGCAGTGTTGTCTTATGTCGGAGACTGACGAAAATGTACACCAAAGATCTAATTACTGCTGATGGTGCTTCAAGTGAGCAAAGGGTCTGTATATGTACCATATGTCAGTCAATGTGATATTTCAATTTTTCTTTAGTTTTGATGTGATTTTGTAGTTTTGATGTGTGAAAACAATTTTACAATTTTAGCATAAGGTTGCTGTAGCATCACACATGTAAAGTGTAAATGCTTTCTTGATGTACTGTATTTTTTTTTCTTTAGCTTAACTGTAACATTCTAATATCCCTTATTTATAACAGCACATTACATACACTGCCAATTATTCATTTTAATACATAGATACACTATGTATTTTGTGTTCTAAATAAATTATCAGCATTTGAACAATCTGTTTTCAAACCACTGCACAAACAGCCAACCTGAGAATATTAGTTTGTGTATTTTCATATATATATGTATAGATTTCCACTGAGCCACCTCAGAATACAACTATTTAACACACAAGACAGGTTCATAAGAGTCCACACAACATATAGTATGACAGCAGCAGTACACAAATGATCCAGGTTCATGTCGAATAAGTGTTGTTCCAACTCAGGGATACCGCCAGAATAGAATATACACTTGACAGTGAATATTGAGTCTGTGAGCTGCAATCAAAGAAACGTCATGTAGGTAGGCTGTTACACCGGTGCAAAATACCATTAATCAATTTCTCATTAAATAAAAAAGGTCAAAAAGAATAAACCTTGTCTTGCAAAATCACCTGACAATGACATTACAATGCATTTTGAGTAAAAACTCATTACCCAGTAAAAATCTAAGATGATTATTTCAGTATGATGACATTCCCTATCAGCATTTTTTGTGAGAAACAATATGGTCAAATATTTTACATTTACATGTATTTATCCCTAGGTAAGTCTAATAAATATTGTACAATTATGCAAGGACACTTAAGCCAGTGTTGCCTGACCCACACATAAGGGGTTATTGCACACCACTTATCTAAGGCCTATCACAACATAAAAATATCAAAGGCCCTCATCGAGTGGTCCATTTCAGATGTGAAATACCTACCTACGTATACAGAAAATATTTATACACTGTATATTTTCCCATAATATTTCAACAAAAAAGTATAAAGGAGACTAATATTGTCTTCATTATATGCAATTACGAGCTCGTTCTCTATTTATTTAAAAAACACACCTTTCCTTTAGTGAGCAAATGTTAGCTTGGAACAGTCCCCAATTATCCAAAAGTGCCACCTACGACTCATTGGAAAGCAGGCTAAGCAAATGAAGTTTAATGTGTAAAATAAAACACTGGTCACCATATAAACATAAGAAATCACATTAACTGTGGTCCATTCAAGTAACATGCAATAAAGTGACAACCACCTTAAGAGTGACTTGCCTGTCACACTTGACATGAGATGAAGTCAATCATGATACTGCCTAGGTCGGTTTTTGTCGTTGTAGCACTCTGCCATAGTAAGGCACACTAGCCAAAGGTAGCTCCCCTTCTTCAGCCTCACATAACTGGACTGAGCTATTGTACCTGCTTCATAAATTACCCTACATTGGAATAACATCGGAAGAGCATCCACATACTGCATTTGAATGTCTGTCAAAATGGTTGTCATGCTTCGCAATTTCACATGGCAAACACATTTACAGAAATTGTATTAAAAGTAAACACATCCATTGAGCAAGTCTTCGGTTTATAAGTTTCCCTAAATGTAAAGAAAGAAAGAAAAAGAAAGAAAAAAGAAATAGTCAAAAGACACAATAGCTTGTTCCTGTGGAGAGCAAACAATTGGCCAGTAAAGGGGCAGGACCGGACCACTCCAATTTACTTTGAATGGAACTTTACTGTTGCAGACCTTACACAGCGTTATTAGGTTTGCCCAGTGGAACTGTGAGTTGTCTACCCCCCCTCCCCTCCCCATCTAAGCTGTGTGATGGCAGAGCACCTCTTGGATACAGAGGACTGTGGCACCATGCTACCTACTGCTGGGCTTCGACACAGCAATGTGTGTTGTGATACAAAACAAAGCAATGCAGAAACATCACAGTTAACTGGGACTTTACCGTAGAGCTTGATGCTGATGCACTTTAAAATGTGTGATCACGTTTCACTTGAAACTATTCGTGTGCATTTCAGAATTAATTCGACCCGAGGACAATTCATTCCCAAGTGCGACGAGTATAAAACAGTGACAAAAACAGTACAGAATAACTTTCCATTCAAACCTTTTCTCATTTTGGTCAATTAGCAGTGGAATTCAGGTGCAAGGGGGAATCGGTGGGAAATTCAAAGCAGGTCAAATTAAAAACTGCCAACACTCTCAAAAGGACTGATGGTTTGCACATTCAGTGTCCATTACTGTAGGAATTCAAAGCTCCTTCGTCGTCACAGAGAATGTACAGAACCCAGCCACGTTGTGTTTCATCATTTAGCCTAACAAGTCTTTCAGGTCACTGTTGACTGACGTGCTGTGTTTAATCCCACCTTGACCTGCGTTAGGGGGGGCGACGGGCTGAGCGAAGTTCTGTGGGTTGAAAAAAGGGTTGGCTTGCATCCCAAACCCACCGGGCACCCCTCCCATGCCTATTGGCACACCCTGAAGCTGGGCAGTCTGCGTGTTGTGGGCTGAACCAAACTGATTTAGCCAAGGGGTGGGAGAAGAACCGGGGGTTACTCTGGGAGCCAGCTGGTTGAGGGAGACTTTGGGCTTGTTGGAGGTGAACAGACTATCCAAGGCTGACAAGTCCGGGGCTTTGTTTGTTTGCCCTGTGGGTCCTTGGTTCTGGGTGAGGGCGCTGAAGTTTGGGGTGCTGGTGGTGGTGGCCATGTTCCCGTAAAGGCCCGGGCCTGGGGGGCGTACACCCATGCTCATTCCCCCTGCCGGGAAGCCCATGGCTGGGTTGTAGCCATTTGAGGCGGGGGCTCCTAGGGAGCCTGCCATGGGGCTGGGGGAGGGGTAGGCGGAGATGGTGGTGCCCTGGACGGGGGCTGGCCGCGCTGTGTTGGCCAAGGACAGGCTGTTCAGAGAGGTCATGTTGTTCATAAGGCTGCTGGTGAGATCTTTGGCCTGGCAGAGAAAAGGCGAGACGGCCCGTGAGAAGACAAGTGATAATAACTACTATTAGGATCTTAGAGACTTTTTAACATTCAACTTGTGTGTGTCAATGATATATTCTGATATATCTTACCATTATACAAGTTTGTAACCATTGTTTTATTGTTACCTGTTGGTCACACCTAGTCGCCAGAACAAATTCCTTGTACTGTATGCGTAAAAATGACTTGGTAATATAGGCCATCAGCATAGTCCATCAGCACTACGTCACATAAGACAACTATGTGCTGAACGTCTGATACATATACCCCTGTAAGCTCGACAGCACTCTCAGGAAGCGAGGAAGTCTGTTTTCATTGGCTGTTAACATCAGCCCTAAAAAGTATGTATACGTAATTCCCATGTGACAGTGAGTGCACTGCTAATTTCAGTTTTTCAATTTATTTTAAGCAGTAACCGTAGATTTACAAGACCTGCAAACAGCCAGAGACGTGTCATTAAGTTTCCCAACTAATTCCTCAGTGCGAGTATAATGTCGTTATGTAGTTGGTCGTCGCGTATGTCAATCAAAATACCTCTCCTGTAGTTTGCAGTCTTAACGCGGCGGCACTGTGTCTCAGACTTTACTTAAGCAAAGGGTGGCTCTGAGAGACTACTAGTTCTCTAGCTTTAATACAATGGCTCCCATTCTCTGCATAGACACACAGGCTGAGATGTGGAGTACTTTAGTGAAATGCTGCTTTAGGCCCTGGTCCCACAGGATGCACTATACAGGCTTCAGAATGCAAGCCGCACTGCACAAACAATCCTCTGGCACAGAGTACACTGTATGCAGAACCAGCATAATAGCCAGCTAGCTAGCCCTGCTGCAACAATTATTCGTTTTCTAGAGTTACCTACAAGCTAGTCTCGCAGAGACAGCCTTTCCTTACGTTAAGTCTGGGACACAGCGCTGGCTAACTGCGTCAGTACCCGCCTACTTGACAAGCGATGTGTTTTGATTGACATGACCAGGATGACCAACTACGTAACTCAATGACCAAGTCGAACTTCCAATGAGGAGAACTAAGCAAAAGGAGAGTGGCTGTTTACAGGTCTTGTAAATATGTCAAATTTGTAGGCTATGGTTACTGATTATATTTAAATTAGTAAACAAAGCACTGCGCTATCGTTGCACTGGAAATTAAGGAGACATACTTGTGAGTGACAATGCTAACAGCCAATGGTTATCGACAGTATTCCTTCCCGAAAGTCCCATGTCGAGCTAATGAGGGTATCTGCATTAGGTGTTCAGCAGAAAGTTCATTAGCACTATGTGACATAGTGCTAATGAACAGAAGAGGCTGAGACTACTTACAAGCATACTTTTTTTATTATTTTTTCCAGTGAATGTCTTAATTAACATTGTGTTAATGATACAGTTTTAGCCGATATGAAAAGTATTTATTAGATATTGCTAATAGACGCCTCCTGGTATCAAGCGGCAGCCTCTCCTCCGTGAATGCAGTTTCCTAGCCACTGTAAACTTTGTTGACACAACCACTTCTCAGATGGAAACAACAAGAACAAAAAAAAAAAAAGCTAATGACGTTGGAGCTCAGCCGGCGTTTAAACACGAGGCGCCCAGGGCTCATAAGAAGCCCTCAACATGCTTTCTGCCAATAAAATACAACTGGGGGGAAATAGACACCTCTCACTGCATAAAGCACGTTCTGTGGGATCGGGGCAATTGCGTTACCTGTGAGGTGTTGCTGGCTGGTTTGATCGTCTGTGGGGCTAAAGGTCTCTGGCTCCTCAGTTTGGCCGCCTGCTCCTGTTCCTTAGCCAAACGCTGCTTCTCCTCCAGGGTTAGTGACATCTACAGTAGCGAGACAACCGGTCAGTAAGTAAGATATCCCACATAGCTACGTGCTTAGAGACAGGGAGCATGTTGTGAGTCGTGTGACGTACTCTGTTGGGCTGGGGGGCCGCAGATGAAGAAGAGCCATTCTCTTTCCCGTTAACACTTGAACTGCCAAAGATGTCATCTATCTGAAAGCAGACATTAAATGTTGTAGAGAACATTAGACGTCAGACATAATTAGCGATCTGAAGCATGTTTGCGTAAATCTCTATTAAAAAATAATCTTGATGTAGAACTTTTTATTTGTTTGCATCAGGGTTTCCACTATATACATCAAGTAGCGGTGGTCCTTCTTTTATGCCGCCACTGTATCAGCATTTTCTAAAAAGTCGCCATGACTGTGTGAAGCTGTTCGATATGTATATCGCGGCGCGCGACTGAACTGTCTTCGGTATCTCCGTTTCTCTCTATCTCCACTTTAAATAGAGTGCATCACGTCGTGCATCTTACTAGCTTGAGGATGGATCGGCGCACCAGTCACTCATAGTCATAACATTTTAGCCTCCGTTACCAGAGAACAAGAATAAAGGTAGATTTAATTTAAAATTATTTATTTCAAAGTCTAAATACGCATATTAGAAACATATTCTCTATTCATGGTCAATTAATTAATTATATACCGTGAAATTATGTTTCAGCTAATGTTAGCAAAATTAATCATAGCCTAATAACAGGCTACCGTACCTGCTGCAACGTTACCGTAGCCTACTTAGTCTGCAAAATAAATGATTTACATTTGGTTGCATTTTCAGATGAGTTTGTTCAAATATTTTGCCAAGAAGAGAAAAATGCCTGATGTAGTTGAAGAAGATACTCTTAGTCAGGTAGGCTACAGCAAAAAAACTTACTTTAACTTTACTTTATTAGGGAGGTGCTTAAGGTGTCCGACAAAGTAGCCTACGGCACCAGTACAGGGCCTATGCCCTAAAACTAAGTTGTTGAAGCATAAGTTGTATACGGTAGGCTAATACTCAGCAGTACCTGCATTGCAGGTGTTCATGTGGCTGTATTCACATATGTAAATGTGTCAATATTGCACCACATCATTCTGTATATTTACAATATTGCAATGAATATTCTGTGAGGAACAATTCCCAATAATTTCCGCTAACTGCTAATATGCAGTGTGAGAGGCAGAAGTTTGTTATGCCATGTAATTTTCTTCATATTTTTAAATTGCCAATTGTCAAAACACGCACCACCAGGTTTAATAAAAATCTATCTATGTTAAAGCAGTGGATGGCACTGCTTTAAAAAAAAAATCCTTGAGGAAACACTGTTCATCTTAGTTTATTTTAAAACATTTGCATGAAAATTTGTCATTTTGTTTTCTTTTTTTGCTTCTGGCCTGGTGGCTGGTGCACATCGAGTTTAAGAAATGTAATAATTTTATTAAAGATTTTATTAGAGTTAAAGGCAGGTTCAGTTATTCAGTCAGTTATAACTTTTAGCTCAAATCAAAACAATATCCCTCCACCGCGCTGCTTCACACACTGAAACACATTTTGAAGCAATAGTACTACGGCTTTGTTGTTCGCCACTTTGTTTATGTTCGAGAACGTTAAGATAGCAAAGTGCGAGGAGATATTTGGTGAATTTGACACAAAGTGTATTTAGCTTGCAATACCTTTAACTGCACTGGTCAAGTAACATGTAGCTGTGTAATGTGTAACTGTATATACAGCCAAAAGACCTTTCGGACTCGTGCTGTAAGACCCGCCCCCGTTGGCTACGGTTGCTACAGTAATGTCCCACAAACCTTTGTAGCTTGTGGGCCATTAGATATTCCTATTCCTCGTATTCCTAATAACATTGCAGTGTGCTTCTTGCCAAATTAGTCTACTATGTCACTCTGTTTCTCTACTTCATTAGTCAAGGAAATACTGTACCGTACAACAGGTATTCACAACATGAGATCCAACACTGGCTGTAAATTAAATTTTGGCCGTTACAGAATAAACAAATGTTACAACCGCCAAGTACGTAGCCAGTATGGTAACAATACAGTACTAAAGGTTTAGCCAACTGTGTTTTCCGGTTTGTAAATAGGACGACCTTCCTGCTGTACGGTACCGTACACTATGGTCTGACTCTGGCAGGATATCTCGTTGGAATTTCACGTTCCCGAAGCACATTTAATGACAAATTTATAAGGGTGCCCAAGCATATATTAACGTTATAGTGTCCTGTGAACACGGACGCTAAACATTAATCTACCCCATGGCGTACCGCGTACTAGCAGGCTAATAACTGCTTTGTTTGTGGGACATCAAGTGTTGCTAAGGAATATCCGGTAATCTGAAAGCGTGATTGACAGGTCGGAAAGGTCTATTGAGATCTTACCTGGTTTCCAGAGTTGGCCGTGCTCTTTGTCTCCTCTGATTGGTTCCCGGGGTTTGTGATGCTAATGCTTCTGTAAGAAGAACAATGGACATCCATTCAATAACATGGCTCTAAACAAACTTTGCGCCATCCTCACAAACAGCCGTTGAAACATTCCTGACTTTGTATGATATGTAATTATCTCTGCCCCCGCCCTTTAACCAAATTCAGTACAGTATAAAACCCCATCAATAGTTATTCTATTATTCCCTGGGACATTTACGTCATTTGGAACAATGGGCTGGGTGCCGCGGGGCTATTGTATAGGCTGAATAGTGTTACCGTAGCAACACGCACCTTTGCTGTTCCTGCATGACATGCAGCTGCTCCAGCTTAGTCTTGTGCTCAGCCTCCATACGACTCAGCATGTCCCGGATCACCAATATGAAGGAGTTGAACTGAAACACAGATGTGTCAAAATACACCTCAGCAGTTTGAACAGCATACAAGCATAGTACGTCCACTACTCAAGATATTTCATGAGGTGCATCGTGCATTTACCTGGTTCAGGTTGAGGTTGTGGTCTATGCTAAGAGACACAAGATGGGGCAGGCTCTTCGTGGCCAGGTGTTCTTTAGGGATGCCCAGCTTCTTATGAGTGAAGGTGCACTTGTAGATCCCTAAGGGTTAGGAGAAATCACAGCATTGTTCAGCCTATTGTTGTCTGTATAATATACACTATATTGCCAAAAGGTTTAGGGACGCCTTGATTTACATGCAGATGAAGGTTAATGACATCCCATTTTTAATCCGTAGGATTTAATATAGAGTTGGCCCAACCTTTGCACCTAGAGCAACTCTTCTGGGAAGGCTGTCCACTAGGTTTAGGAGTTGTGTTCATGGGAATTATTGACCATTCTTCTAGAAGTGCATTTGTGAGGTCAGGCACAGACGTTGGACAGGAAGGCCTGGCTCGCAGTCGCCTCTCCAATTCATCCCAAAGGTGTTATATCGGGTTGAGATCAGGACTCTGTGCAGGCCAGTCAAGTTCTTCCACACCAACTCCTTCATCCATGTATTTATGGACCTTGCTTTTTGCACTGGTGCGCAGTCATGTTGGAACAGAAAGGGGCCATCCCCAAACTGTTTCCACAAAGTTGAGAGCATGAAATTGTCCAAAATGTCTTGTTATGCTAAAGCATTAACAGTTCCTTTCACTGGAACTAAGGGGCCAAGCCCAACCCCTGAAAACCAACCCCACACCATAATCCCCCCCTCCACCAAACTTTACACTTGGCACAATGTAGTCAGGCAAGTACCGTTCTCCTGGAAACCGCCAAACCCAGACTCGATTGCCAGACAGAGAAGCGTGATTCGTCACTCCAGAGAGCACGTCTCCGCTGCTCTAGTGTCCAGTGTTTTACACCACTGCATCTGACGCTGGAATTGCACTTGGTGACGTAAGGCTTGGATGCAGCTGCTCGGCCATGGAAACGTATTCCACAAAGCTCTCTACACATTGTTCTTGAGCTATTCCAAAGGCCAAATGTTTGGAGTTCTGTAGCTATTGAAACTTGGCGACTTCTGCACACTGTGCACCTCAGCATGTGCTGAACCCGCTCTGTGATTGTACACTCACCTAAATGATTATTAGGAACACCATACCAATACTGTGTTTGACCCCCTTTCGCCTTCAGAACTGCCTTAATTCTACGTGGCATTGATTCAACAAGGTGCTGAAAG
>JAODTR010002464.1:0-13296 GCA_025399935.1 Amblyopsis rosae
GGTCCCTTGCTGAAGCTGCTGCCCCCGCGACCCGACTCCGGATAAGCGGGAGAAGATGGATGGATGGATGGATTTTTAAACATGTCCCTACCTTGTTGGAATGTCCTTTGGTAGCCGTGTGTCGCCAACAGTTCAACCTTGGCCAACTTTCACTTTACATGAATTGCCCTGTCCAGCTCTCACTAGATAACATTGATTATACCGTTGACAACCGAGAACAATCTGCATTTCGTAAATTGATCACGCTGTGGTTTTGTGTAAAGGTAGGCCTAAATAAAGAGGTAAATAAAAGTTGCTGCTGCTTCAGTAGTTTGTCGTTTATCCGTCTTGCGCAATGGTGATTTAATCCAATCAGTAGTCTGAATTGTTCACAAGTCACATTTTGGTATCGCCTTAGCTCACTTGGAACCTTGACAGAGCAGGTACTAGAAAAAATACCAGGTACTCTTCCAACTTTTCATCAATGGAAAAGCTGGTACCAGCAGTGAAGAAGCTCTATAAAACTAAGTTCTCCTTCTTCCCCGGATTCAAAGGTACAATATAAGGGGTCACATGTCAAATTTGGCCAATCACAGCTTGACATATCGAGCGACCATTTGGAGTTGCGTCATTGTTCGTTCCAAACACGGCTGAATGGATTTTTCAATGAGAGAGATTAACCCTTTTGACTCAGAATGTAGATTAGTACATATATTAATGAAATAATAGCATATATGAGTACATATGCTTATTTTTGGAGTTAAATGCATTTATAACTAGCACACACATTACAAATGTTCTGACATTCTATAACAAAATCCATACATATTTTGATATGTTCACTCACAATTGTCTAATCTTTGACACATATACTCATCAGATGTATTTTAGTCCTATAGTGTAAAAGGGGTTTAGATGCATAATTCCAATAAAGTATTAAATTATATCAATAACATTATGTCAGGTGAAAATGAAAAAAAAAATATATATATGTATGCTGTTTTTGGGCTTCATTTACTAAATACCAGTGTCATCCACATGGGTATCTGCATTTTAATACCAAAATTAGTTTTTTAAGATGATCGGAACTGCAAAAACCCAACAAACAAGCATGGGAATGTTTTTGCGAGGTAAAAACCATTGAATATGGTTTAGGGATTTTAAGAGGTTTGTCTATCTATTGAAATTTCAGTTATCTGTGTATACACACTTTAAGATATGTAAAATGTTATTTAATAGTGTAACAGCTGTAGTGCTAACAGAAAAATATGAATACATAAAAGAAGACAATTACCTTTAAACTTGTGAATGCGGTATTGCCCAGTGAAAGCAGTTAGACCTAAAGCCAGCATGACTTGTGATCCGGCACTCATCACATGCGCTGCTCACACATGTCGTGTTTGGTTAGATCTCCAGAGGATAACACATATGGAGGATAAGACATATGGAGACACCATTTTCCATGGTAATTGTAAGTGTCACAGAAATAGATTTTCATATTGTCATGTATTTCCTGTGGTTATGAGCAATGTGTGGTATGAGCAAGCACATGCGGGCACGTGTATGTTTGTACGTGTTCGCGTGCATGATTATGTGTGTGCGTATGCCTGCAGGGGCAAAGCTTGATAGATCATAGATCTTGATAAATCAGAGCAGCCTTTTTTAATGAAGGTTTTTATCCCTGTCAAAGTCTACAGATATTATTCGGCACAGCCCAGACAAAGGTGAAGCAGTCTTAACCAAAAGGTGACACAATGTTTTACATTGGTACAGTACAAGCTATTCTCCACGTCGTCTTTGGAAAATGATTTAGCAAGACACAACGCAAACATTAAGCCCAGCTGGTGGCCACTTTAAAAGGATTATTGTATGAAATTGCACAAATTGTACAATTTAGACTGTATAACCCTTAGACGGTAGCACTCACAGTAAATGTCACCATGCTGTAAAAAAACGCATTTTTGTTATACATTCATACTCATTCCCTATATAGTATAACTTGTCCAAAATTCAATATTAACATTATTTTGTATATTGTCAAATCAGAATTAAATAAGTAAGTAATGGGGCCCCTTGCATGAGTATATTTATGGTAAATTAGAGTAGAACATTGGTGTCACTGTGGTGACCCTGTTGCTTTTGTATCATTGTGTCCCGTATTTGGGCAAAATGGCTTTTAGGATATCAAACAGAAGAGTGTGCATCATTGTCTCAGCAGGTGTCTCGATATGTCTGTGTGTCTGTGTGTGTGTGTGTGTGTGTGTGTGTGTGTGTGTGTGTATATGTGTAGGCAGGTTCATTCATAAGGGTGCAATCGGTTCAAATGCAGTGGGTTGGAAGAGCAACCGCAGCGAGGACAAAGTGGGAAAGAGACAGGAGGAGGGCAAAGGAGCCATACAAATTCTCTGCAGTGGGCCTACTAAGCCTCAAACACCGGCTAATGCCTGTTTAGAAGTCAAACCACCATACGAGACCACAGGCAGCCAATGCACCCAAACTTACAACTTCACCAGCCACTCCATATTACGGAAGTTCCCTTGTGAGTAAATCATTCATGGTTCCCCCAAAATGGACATAAAAAAGACACCTCTTAAGACCTTCCCTTCATGCAAGGTAATATCTCTCTCTGTCTCATAAACCTTGTGTTAACCCCTGTGTTTCATGCAACACAATGTAATTACACCTCGCCAGAATGTTCCCGTACTCATGGACTACACCAGCCTAAAGGATGAGCGTATAATATTCAAACTCAACCTGTGATAAAATAGTAGGCGTAACATGTTTTAAATTAATTTGAACTTCATAATCATTGTCAGACAAAGCTCAACAACTTGAATGATATTTCTTTCATAGGTGCGGGATTTTGGTCACATTCACCAGACAGGGCACATCAAGACTCACTGAAATGGACCAGAAAATTGGCCAAAATAATTGGAACGACTGCGTTATCATGCAGTATAGTATGTAGTTGAACACCAATTTAATTCCAGTAGTTTGCCCATGTAGTCCATACTCTCTGCAAAAGAACCTACTGGCTAAGTATTTGCAATTAAAATATCTCTTCTCAGTGCCAGGTTGTTTTAATGTTTTTATTAAGCCAATGTAATATATATATAATGTATTTGCTTTCACTTGTGAATTCTGCGTGTAGAGGTCAGATGAGAAAATGTTGCATAGTTATGCATATACAGTTGGGTGCCTGACTACAGTATATGGTATTTAAAAATAAAAAGAGAAATCAAATTAAATTAAGAGAGAGAGAGAGTAACACATTTTTCTGTCTCAATTACAGACATCAGAATTGTGCCGTATCGATCTCTGGTTGTACAGAGCACACCTCTTTCAAGGGTCATATAGCTGCATTAACATAAATAAAAACACAACATGGACTCAAGAAAAAAGTGATTGCATCGCTTTTAAATATTAGCTGTGAACTATTCATCCTGTTAGATTTTTACAATTCATGTAACTCAACAATAAGTGTGATTGAATAAGGGAATTAGTAAATAAATGAATTAGTAAGTTAATTAAAAAGTCTGAGTTAGGGTTATGTCTTCAAACTGAAATGAGCAAATTTTAAAAACGTGGAAAGACAGTTTTTTGTATGATATCACAAGCAATAACTGATATTATCAAGATATAATATTAATCTGATTTACATTGTGACATAACAATTAAATGTTACTGCATGCTTGCTGAGTGTATGTGGTCAGTAAGACAGAGTTTGATTGTATTTTAAATGATTTGTTTTATTTAATGTAAAAATTGTGTTTTATTTATTGCTAAACCAAATGCAGCCTTCAGTAAGGATTGTTACATTGTCCGTCATTCTATAATCCTTTGATTGCTTTCTGGTGGGAAGAAAGCTAAAATGTATGTTTTTTCCCAACAAGGATTATTTGAACCAATATGTATTCACATGGAAAAAAACATCTAATGTCTCTGTGAGAATAAGCAGTAGCTAAAAAGGCTACCTCTAGTGTAATGCCAGAAATTCCACCCCACGCATGTATGCTGACTTCTACACAGATCCTCCCACCATTTGCATTTCAAAATGCACTACTGTAACTAATTTGGTTTGAAAGAATTTCCCTGACATTAACCTATGAACTAAGAAATAGTAAACATATTCTGAACAGAACACGAGTCTAAGCTTATGTGTCAGTGCCAAGTTTACTTCTGAAATATCTTGAAAGTACAGTGTGATAGGTAGAATACTCTGGTGAAAAGACATGTGAATGGATATTGTCATCTATAGCCGGTTGAAAGCAATACAATTGTTTTGTTTTTGGAATAAGATAGCCTACTGTAGCCTATAGATAAATATGCCTACAGGTTGGATGATTGCAGGATACCCAGAAATACAAATTCAGAATACCTCAACTCTGCCATAACTCAATTTGAGCATTTAAAAATGCAGTGAAACAAAAGGCAATCACCAGTAACTGAAGTTACGCCATTCTGTCTTGGTTTCTCTAGGGCTTTTGGAGGTTAAATCAAAGACAAACCACAATTTTTTCTTAAAAATAAATAAAACTGACCCAAGATATTTGTCCATGTGATATAGCAGACCTTTAATGTTCCAAAAATTACAAAAACAAATGTTTTACCAAAATGTAGTTAAGGCCTTCTGCCTTTGCAGGGCAGTAGAGCAGTCAGGACAGCAGACTCTGCAAGAGGAGGTATTCAGTCATTCTGGAGAAAGCTGCATCATGTGCACACGCTGACAATGTTAAGCCTGACTGAGATAAGTGTTTTGGTATTTTTAGACTAGTCAGATAATCTAAGATTAAGATTTTGTTGGCTATCCATAGGCTCATATATATTAATGAAAACAAAGCGTTTTCAGTACTGAGTAGGCCTATGTGAGTACAGTAATGTGTGAAAAAGAAAGTTGGTTATTGGTTATTCATATATGTTAATGAATTTTATCCCTAGTTGACTACACTCTCTGCCAGAAGAACTCTGGGTTGAGTTAATTATGACTTCTATTTGAAATAAGTAATCATAGGATTTATTAATGCTCTTTAAATGCCAGGTTAGGGTTACACACTAATTGTCTGTCATGGTCTATGGACCCCCTGAAATAGCCTTGGCCACCGCTGGCCACCTCATAGTTAAAACTCTAGTTCCGCCACTGCATATCTAACCCTACCACTAACTGAAATCCTCTATGACAACCCTTTGTCTACCATCTCTATAGTCAATCTATTTTAATCATTTTTTCTTATCTACATATCTTCTAAGACAGGGGTGGGCAATCCTGGTCATGGAAAGCCACTGTCCTGCATGTTGTAGACATGCAGGACAACACACTGCTCACTGCTCCAACACACCTGATTCAAATGAATGGATCGTTAGAAGCCTGATAATGATCCATGCATGTGTATAAGGTGTGTTGGAGCAGGGAGACATTGGCTTTCCAGGACCAGGGTTCCCTCTGTTTTAAGAGGTCACCTCTCAGAAATGTATCATGTTGATGGTTCAGGCTGTTATCAGTAATGTTTTAGATTTAATGATATGTTAATGTGTAATGCCTGTTGTAAAATATATAACTAAGTCCTGATGAAATGCTTTTGTCATTATTCTAAAATAATGTTTGCTTATGATAACACACACACACACACACACACACACACACAAACAACATCCCTGCAATGTGCTGAATTATGTGTTATGTGCTGTGCTCAGATTACTATCAAAACAAATATGTGTGTGTGTGTGTGTGTGTGTGTAGAGGGGTAAAGGGTATGAGGAAGTGTGTAAGTGGCTTGTAACCAGCAGGTCTTCAATTAGGTCATTAGTGTTTTCAGTCCCCAAGCTCTCTAGCCACAGACACACACGTGCGCACAAGGTGCGTGGCCATACACACACACACACACTCACACACATGCCTACGCACACGGGCTGAAATGCTGCCCTTTACAAACACAGAGGCAATAAGCAGACCTGTACATTACAGTACAAGTGAGGCCTTATGTGAACTAGCTAGCTTGTTTTCTGTAAACGGACACAGGGATGAAAGATGAACTGGCCTACTTCTAGCCTTGGGTAATGGGCTATTGCACAGAGCCTATTCTGTCTCACACATGCATTACAATCAGGTGAGAAGATTCCAACCAATAGATATGAAAGCAGTGCTGGTGGCCATGTACATGTGCTGCTACTGTATGTGACTTGCTTAGTGTTTACGCGTAGCCAAAATGTATTTCCGCAAGAACTAATGTTGCTATTGTAAGACAACATAATCACACGTGTCCCAGTTGCTGAGCAAGAGGGACGCAACATTATCCTTGTCTAATTTCTTCAGTTGGACATTGCCTTGAGAATCATTGTTTCAGGTCGGTAAACCCAGCGTGCGGTCAATCAGCGGGAGTGGTTTACGTAGGCGTGACCAAGGTGACTTGTAGATATCAATGGCGGGTCCTACATACATCAGTTTTGTTGTTTATTAGAAGAGCAAAGGCTTTTCTCAATGGAAAATATGTTTTCACTCTTCTCCCGACTTATTTACTGTGAGAGTGGATTTAACAACAGGCTCTACTGGTTCACAGGTTCGTCCAATCACCTGCCAAGCATTTTATTGAAAGTGCTTGCACTTTAAAAGCAGTTTTCATGGACAACTCCCCAGATGGATGTGGGTAACAGACACAGACATCTGACATGTCAGGTTAACGCAAAATACCTTCAAGTGCTTCAAATGCAGACGATGTGTTCTGTCGCCTTCTGAGATGGAAACGGCAATTCCCTAACAGCGGTGCGTGTGTCTTTCATGTGTCAGGCAGGTACATCACGCTAATCCTGTTTTTGACGGACAAACCTTCCTTCCCGACAGCTTCTCATCACACATCACACAGATGGCACGTGTTCGCGCACACACGTACAAGCGGCCAACAAATGCACACGTACGGCTGGAGCTCCCGCCATGACAGATTAATCCCACGCGCAGCAGGTGGGTCCTCTTTCATGTGACATCTTCTCCATACTGTACCGTGGCGCGTTTGTGTCGCGCCGCCGGTTGCCTTTCCCTCGCCACAGCTTCGCTGGGAACCTCTCTGCTGTGGAAACACAGATAAAGGCAAGCACTGCAGCACAACAGGCGTTTGCTGAACTGGTATTATTTAAAGAGCAGCGCCATTTCTTCTGTCCTGTTAAGCAATATAGCACTAATTCCCTCCCTCCTTCAGATGGGGGGAAACAGGAGAGAGAGGCAAAATAAACGTATTATTTGTTATTTTTAAGTTTTACCGGGTGGTCGTCTTCACCTGCTGCCTTCCCCAGCCATAGAGTCTGACATTTATGAAGACTCCCTAAAGGGAGGTTTTACTGCCAAGTGAGCCCGCCCGCCGTTAGTTAAGCATCTACCTAAGAATGCATTACCGTTGTGTGTGTCAGAGACATGCCATAGTAACTGTTTAACATTGTGTGTAACGGTGGCCAACTGGTAACGTGCAGTAAGTAAAACCTCACTCAGATACCTCAAGAACGCGCACATGCTCTAGGGCCCATAGGTTTTAGCATCCTTTGCTAACATGCCTGCTTCTCACGCCGGAAATTCAGGTTAGAGTGCTCTACTTGCCTGCCCGCTTACAGTACATCTGCATCCAGTATTATATAAAATGTCTGCTAGTAGCATATTTGACATGATCAAATCTGTAAATGTCAATGTGATCTGAGTCAACAGGAGAGAGAGGGCCATTGAAATTGTTACGCTCTGTAAAGTAAAATGAATATGTGTAATCCTTAGCCCAATAAAAACTGTGGCTGTGATGTTGCTCGGAGACAAAGGCAAGACATTCTGTCAGCAAAGACAGAAAACCTGGAAGAAGACTGCAGGAAAACACATCAGGAGCAAAGAGACGCTGACAGTGGTTCTCAATGAGACTGGCAGGATGAAAGAAGCAGAGTAAAGACAGCGCAGACACACCGTTGCAGCTGTAGGCACAGTTGACTGTGGCGTGCTCACAAAGCGAGCGTGTACTGGAGGGAGGTTGACGAAGGGGGGAAATAAGTCAGGGAAGAAAAATAATGGTTGTCAAGGTTCAAATGGATAGGGAACACAGGATCTGTTTACCGCAGATATTCGATAAGAGTGGATTACCAAATAAATGGCCATAGCTGAAGACGCTAAAGATTTATCCCATGATTTCTCCAAAAAATGTTATTTGTCAACTGGAAGAATAATATGTAAAAGCTGTCTGTCTTCCCTTATGGCGATGTTCATCTGTTTTATTTGCTTCTGCAGCCTCTGACAAGACAGTTGTGACTGTAAATTCTACACACACATGCACACACTCATTCAGTAAACAGACACATGCAAAACAAATGTCCTAATAGAAAGTTGGGCTGTTGGTCTTTACAATTAGTAATACCAACACATACACATTCACTGTGCCTCAGATCTGAAATGAGGTGGAAAAGTGACTCCATAGCCAGACTGAAGGCCGCAGCTATCTCAGCTATAAATGCAGCTATTCCATTACAAACACCTTTAATGTTAGCATGGGACTTTTAGCTGCTATGTTTTCACATTATTTCCTTTTCTTAAAAGGTACCAACAGCATTACTTACTGCTGGGCACTGCTTTGTTGCTCAAACAACTCATGTGAATGCCAGGTAATAGCCATAGCTCTGATGGGTTTTATCTGTATTGTCCGTATATTTTAAATGTACTGTATTTCAAATATTTGTTTTTTGTTTGTTATTGTTTTATTATATAGATATATGTTATATAATATGTTACTGTAAATTATAGAAACTTGGTTTTTTTTGTCACACTATTCTAAAACAATTATAAATTATTAATCATAGAAATAATTATTACATGTATATTATTGTTGCTGATGGAAACCCTCTTCTCTGTGCAAAGGCTTTTGTTTTCAAAATCTGATCTGATCTGAACGATCTGATTCCCCATCCTACAGGAAAATGTCCATCCAATTACCGTCAATGTCATCATTTGATGGTTTACTCTGTGGAATAACACATTAAAGGCTTTAACTACTGCACTAAAAACAGTATCCATATGATGGAAACATACATCTGAACATGTGAGTTGAGTGCGTTCATGCATTGTAATACAAAAGGTAATGGGGATTTAAATTACTTATGGGTACTAATGGAAATATGAAACCAATGTGCCAAAGAGAAATTATATGATTTCCAATTCCGTGACCTTAATAGACAGTATAATAATTCTATTAATTCTATATACAGTAGACGCATTTGCATGTGTGGTGCATTTGTATGTTTATGCACCTGGCTGGTTATGGGTTATAAATGTATGCATGTTTGTCGCACATTTATTTAAACCGCTTGTGCGTGTGTGTGCGTGTGTTTGCATGTGTGTCAGTGTGGAGAGACTGAGACGATGTGCTTCTTGAATGCATATTAGCTGTTCTGAGGTTGAATTTCCACTACTGTGAAGCATGCCTTCTCTGACTAGCCTGCTGGCATGCCATCAATTGCAGGTGTCATGCTAATGTCCTGGCATTACACCGACTATCCAGCAGCCATTCTGGTAATCGTTGCTTTTTTCTGCTAAATTTATCTCCTTTCCACTGCAGTTGTCGTCTTAACTTTTGCTCTGTTATAATCCTGCTAGAATCCGCTGTAGCATGTGACGTTGGATTTTATTATGTAAAAATCGAATGGCTTGTCAATAAATTCAACTCAATAATTAATAGTAAAGGTTTGTGGAAAATTGTGAAAATTGTTGTGTCAGGCGAAACTTCCTGCTACTATCATGTATCTCTTATGTAATATCTTGTTTCTTATTCACTGTTGTTTTCATTTTATTGTGTATGATGTCATTTAAAAATTTCATATTTTTTTTATTGTAAAGCACTTTACCCTGTATAAAAGCTTTTATATAAATTATAATTATTATTATTATTTTTTTTTATTATCAGCATCATACATACATACACTAATCAATAGAATAATATATAATATAAATATAAAGTGTTTAACAAATAATTATGATATTCTTTCGGTTTAATCTTAATAATTTTCGTGTTTGATATAGTGTTGCTTACAAATTTAATAATGCTCCTAGTGCATTTAGTAAAACATGGCTTAAAATACATTTGACTTTGTAAATGTAGGATTCACAGGAAGAAATATTGGCTAAAGATGCTACTTAAAGTATTCCTGACAACTTCCAAGATGATTTATGCGATAACATGATTTTGTACAATATGTATTTTTGTTTCTGCTCGGGCAGAGCTTCATTGTGTGACAGGAAGGACCCGGCAATTAGGGAATTGTATCACCTGTGGGGCCTAGTATGCACAATATCAGTATGCACATATCAGATGCACAAGAGTAGCCTGAAGTAGACATTGCCCAACTGTGCATATTCTGTGTGTTACCAACATAAAAGACATATATGCAGGCACACTAACGTACAGTATGCATAGATTAGGTTAGGGAGGGAGATTTCCTCACAGCTTCTCTGCTGTAATGTGCGAAGGCAGGGAGAGTAGCTACACAACTTGAGAAACAATAAAGACCCAAGTAGCTGTGTTCTGCCATATTGATTTTAATCGCAGCTGTTAAAAAAATATATGTTTGTCATATACATGTTGCAAAGTTAATCCTTTGTATTTAACCCATCCTTCAAGGGAGCAGCTGCTGTGCAGCTGCCCAAGGACCAACTATAGACTGGAGCCAGTGTCACATGGTACTGACTGGAGAGTGAACCTGACATGTTTTTGATAGTGGAGGAAACCCACACAGACAGAACATTAGAACTCTACACAGAAAGGCTGAGATGACCAGGGTTCAAACCCAGGATGTTCTTGCTATGAAGCCACAGTGCTATCCACTGGGCCACAGTGTTGTCCATAACAAAAATGTAGTGTTGGAGGATTGCAATTCATCAAATGCCCTTTGATAACTGTCATGGGTTCTTTAACAACTGAGACATACCTATAAGCAAATGTGTGGGTAATGTTTAAGATGAGGCTGCCAACAAGTTGGTAAAATTCTAGGGATTCTCTGCACAACTGCAAAGGATATTCCCCAGTAAAAATGACTGTCTACCTCCCAGAGTGGATGTAATCTTGGCAGGCACACTGAAATTTGTCACTTGAATGCCACCCTTTATTTATAGTTGAATGGATTTGAGCTATTCATTTGCATAAGCTGCAAGTGAACAGAGAACACCTGTGAAGGTGTGAATGACGCCTGTTTCCAACAGAGGAAACGGGCTAGTGGGCTCAACGTGAAGCCTGGTATAATTGGCATGCCGTATTCATAGACCTGATTATCTCACTTACAATGATCGCAAAATACATTATCTTGACGCGCAATGCATCAAAGCAAAAGGCCATGAATCCATACTATATCACAGAAGAGATCACCCCAAACTGCCAAAAAGAGTTATTGATACCCTAAGTGCAAAGCGTACATGTTTGTTTGAAAGTAATTTAGATAAACTAAATATGTTGTGGCAATGGCATGAACATGATGACAGGAACACGCCAAAGGGCTTGAATAAAACAAATGGTCATCTTCTAACGCGATACAGATAACAACAGAACAATGGGAACACTTTAATTACATATATCACCTAAACATTTAATTAAACAGACAACCTGGAATGTGAATAGCATTATCACCATCACCACAAGTCACAGTGAGATCATTTAGAGATGATGCATGCAAATAGCATAGAGTGCCCTGTCCTGTTGCTCCGCTTTTGCTTCATCTTGAGTGAGTAGACAACTGCTATGCATTATGGTACTTAGTGTGGAATTATCATATATATAATATTATATTGCACCACTGGGATAATACATAATATAATGAATCCACACTAAGTAATGCCCGATGGCCTAAATTACAACAGTAAATCTATGGAGAGTTTAAATGCTGACAGTTTTTTTTTATTTACATTGAATAACAAAGGAAGCAATATATAGACTACAGGCAGAGAGAAACAATGGAATTACAGCTGTATGAACACAGAGACCTTGCCTTAAAGAGTCAGCCGAGCGGGTGTCTTGTTTACACGCACAATAAAACTTAGATTTGTGATGAAGCCCTCTTAGTGTGATGTAATGCTGAAGCATTAAGTGTTCAATCACAATGCAACCTACTGTAATCTTTGAAAATGGCTTCATTCTATAATAATGTGGCATTATAACACCACATACAGTATATATACATTATATTATACAGCACTACAGGGACCTTAAAGTCATGACTATCGAGAGGATATGTGAGCAAAGTGCTGCTTCAACTCTGTCATTGTTGATAAGTCAATGGCCTAATAAATACACTAATAACGCCATCAACAGGGAACACAATTTGAGAGACAGCTAAAATGTTCACTAATATATTCACCGAACCTAACAGATGAATAAAGTGAATCAAAGCCAACCACCATTCATACAGAATCATATTTCTAAAATATAACTATATAATTGCACAATTATACACAGAATTACAAAATATTACAGATAGCACTCATCAAAAACCATGGCAGCAAATTGTCTGCCCCTATTATAGTCATTCAAAGAATGACCTATGAATCTGCCTGAAGCTAACAAAGGCCAGCATGAAAAGAGATTAGTGTATAGTGCACTGCAGGTCGCTCAGTGATACAATGCAGGGAGGGGCATGTGCTTGACAACTTAGATATATGCTTTTGAAGAATTGATGCTATTCCATACAAAATACCACTGTTTTCAGTGACAAATTGCTGTAAGTATCAACTCTAACCAAGTTATGTGTAATCAAGGATAGTCTGCATTATCATTGTTTCAGTTTAATTCCCATTACAGTAATACAAACAGTAGTACTTGTCCATCCATCCATCCATCTTCTCCCGCTTATCTGGATTTTATACTTGTCTAGTGTAATATTACAATCACCAAATTAAATGTTGATTGTATGAGCTAAATGCCATCTGAAATGTTATTATGAGGTGGATTAAACAAGCAGCTTTGTGCTGTGCTGTTTAAAAAGGTTGAGGGCCGGCACACAGATCCGTATCATATAGGTCTGTTTTCAAGACTGAACTTTCAAAGCCCTGAAACCCAGCCAATGCGTGCAATCTCACAGCTTCAACACAGACAGAAACTATCAGCTGTTAGAAGTCACTCTGTGTGCCAAGTGTAATTCTCTGATAACATAGCAAGATGGTCGACAGGCAGATGGAAGGTAAACAACATATTCACTTTTATGAAAAATCTATTGTTTTTTTTTTAATCTGAGACACAATGTTTTACACTATATATATATATATATATATATATATCCATCCATCCATCTTCTCCCGCTTATCCGGAGTCGGGTCGCGGGGGCAGC
>JAODTR010002486.1:0-13295 GCA_025399935.1 Amblyopsis rosae
AATTGAATCCTCTTTATTGGAACAATAATTAACCTTAAGAGTCAACAATCAGCCAAAGTGAAAACATTGCAGCCTCTAACCAGATGGTTGGACAGGTTGGTTCAATTAGCCTACCCTAGCTTTGCTAGGACTAGAAATCAAATTCTTGAATGAAATAACTATTAATTACTTGGATTAGTAATTGTTATAATTTACTGTTTTGGAAATAGCAATTAATTACACTACTAGTTACTGACAAAAGTAATAATATTACAGTAACTAGTTACTCGTAGCTAGTTACTGCCCGACACTGGTTGTAAGCATGTTGTGAGTGTGGTTCCCCTTCCCTGTACTTTCTCCATACAGGGAATAATGTGAACTCTGAAAAGTGTAATGAAACATTATCAACAAAAATGACTAAGAACTCAATTCTCCTAGCGTTGCTCTGATCAATGGACATCCGATTTTATGCAAAGAACCCTTTATATACAGTACATATTCGCGTGGGTCGCATAATCGCATTTAAAAAACCATCCATGCGTGAATGAACCCACCTAAAAACAGCATGGCTGATTTGACAGCAGTGAAACTCTACAGCGATCACAGGCAAACCAAATCCGCTGGCTTGTCAAGTTAACTGACATTTATTTTTTTCCCCCAAAATTACAACATGACCCACAGATGGCGCTGCGACCTCGGGAAGCGGTCAGGAGTGGTGTGGTTTTCAATTAAAGTCATTTTTCCCTTCTAGCTTTATGCAAGGCCTTGAGGTGCCACAAGATAAAAGATCTCTCAGATATAGTTTCGGGCTGCAGTACTAAATTGAACCCGAGACATGAAGCTAATTGATTCAGAGAAATGACAAGATTGAATGTTAGAGCACTTCAAACGTACAGTAGTGTATTAAGAGAGAGAGATAAAGAGAGAGAGATTGAGATTGAGAAAGGGAAGATCATAAAATGTGAAGCTTTGTTAGTCTTATAACAAAGATAATATGTACTTGGGCGCTTATTACTTTAAGTTATGTCTGCCCCCTTTGTAGGACCAGACTCCTGTTTGAGCACTGCTCCATACTATGACCATAGTATAACAAACTGCAAATATAAAGGCTTTTAATGAACATGGACTAGGCTGAATCAATATTACATTAACCCAATCAGTGTTTAATGGAAAGCACATACATTTTGGTGGAAATAGTTGCAATGTAGAGTGTTGTATTTTAAACACACACGTCAGTTTTTCGTCTGTGAACTTTTCCCGGAACACTTTGACGGTGACCTTGGCCGGTGACCGGTCAAAGCTAAATTAATTGTACACACCCCTCTGTTCTTTAAATGAAAAGGCTGTGTGCTTTAAGTAGAAAATAATGCTGTGATTCTGTATTGATCCCTCTCGGCTTTAGCCACAGGCAGGTCAGAGCAACAACTCTAAAACGAGCGGAGATGTAGTGTTTGGCCTAAGGACATACTCTGACCTATACAGGGGGACCTGTTGTGTGTGAATCAGTCCAGTTGTATGTGTGTTTATAACATGTTTATATTTAAGTATTATTTTCATTTATGTGCATTTAAGTATTGTTTTCATGTATGTGCTTAAGATGTTATACACATATCGGCCAACATGATATATTGCACTTAGAAAGGTGGATTAGTTGACTTTTTTAACACCTTCCGGCATAGCAAAGCTTTTTTTTTTTATGCAAACTAATTTGCAGTTTCAGTTCACACCTTAAGCTTTACACTTACACACAACACACACTAGTTTTATTTCAGCATGCTGATCCTTGATGCGCATTGGCACACGTAAAGTTGTGGGTGGAGTCTTTGTTCCCCCATGCTTGTTGTGCACTGTATATTTTGACACACAACTGTCACACAAGCTTCACACGAACTGAAGTGTACCCTTAAAGACCAAACCACCGTGTAAGAAAAATAATAACAGAATTTAAAAAAAAACAAAATGTACCGTAGAACGTGTGTCAACACAGTGCATTAACAGCAATATATCAGTGAGTTAAGAATTAAATATTAAAAAGGATAGATAATAAAATCTATACCATAAAGGCAAGCCTATAAAAAGTGTCTTAATTAATATTGCAGCATGCTAAAGATGTGATGTCCTCCACCCTACATGTCTTCGCCTTAGCTTATTGTTTATGCGGTCACTGACACGAGCAGCGCTAGAGGTCTCCACGAGACCTGAAATTCTGAGATATGACTTGAGATCCGACCGGGTCGGGTCCAAAAAGTGCTATGATTTCCAGGTAAATGCAATTTACCAACTAGACTCGATAATTCATTAATAAATATGTTTACATTATTATATGTAGCTTAATGTATCAAAAGAAGCAATTACAAAATGCTGAAAAAAAAATAAAAAATCTAAATTTTTTTATAAAATCTGATCGAACTTTTATGTGGGAACCTGTGCGTCCCCCTGCACTATTCCTTGACTATTGATGGCGCCGGTGTTTTTTTGGACAGGAATGGGTATGCGTCCATTAAAAAAAGAAAACTCCACGGTACTTTTCGGGTACAGGTCTGTATGTCGTCGGGTCTATTCGGAACGGATCTTAATTTCTGGGTTTTTAATTAATGCAAATCGGGTCGGGTGAAAAATGCTTTGTTTAATTTGGGATCGGGTCCAATTTCCTGGATCCGTGAAGACCGCTAAGCAGCACACAAACCAGGCTGTGTACCCTTACAAGACCAGACATAATTCATAAATAACACTCTCTCTCTCTCTCTCTCTCTCTCTCTCTCTCTCTCTCTCTCTCTCTCACTCTCTCTCTCTTAGAGGGTGTTACACTTTAAATTCAACACATGCATTTGCACATGTCTGCTTATACAGATGATGTGATGGTGCTATGAATGGGCATCCAGATGTTTGAATGGTATGACGAACTGCAGCTTCCTGAGTTTGAGTGGTCCAAAAATTGAGTAAAATGCACTATGCGTTCACCTGGGAGATTAAGCCATTGGAAAAAAAATAATTGGGATGTGGTAGTGGAAATATTGAAGGTAGCCTTGGAAAATTGCTGTGGCTGTGTCCTCAGATGTCCTAGCTAACTATAATCGCAAACAATTTGGTAGCACCAATGTCTTTCTATCCTGGAGCGACCTGTTGGTTTCTTAGGGGACATACAAGGTCTTATTTTGAAATTATTTTGGGATAGATTGCACTGGGTTCCGAAGTATATTTTGTGTTTACAAAGGGAGCGGGTGGGTGGGCAAGGTTTAGTTGATCTTGCTAGTAGGAAAACAGTTTTAGGTTAACATTTTTAGAGTTTATTATATGGGCCAAGGAAAAGTACATGGAGACCAGTTGAAGAAATAGGTTTAATCAGGTTGGAAACCTAAGGTTTGGTAGCGCTTTCTTTTCTTTTGATTGTTCAAGATTTAAGTTGCTTGTCACCTTTTTATTTCAGTGTTGTAAAAGTGTGGTCAATACTTGAAAATATAATTTCTGTATTGACTTCTAAAGGAATCTATTCTCACTGGAGCACGTTTGGATTTGGCCTGCCAGAATAAAATACTGTTAAGATGAGGGATAACTTCAAGGACTTGCTGGTGTAACTCTGGTAATAATGCTCTGGTGGTGGCCAAAAGGTTGGAAATTTGGTCTACTTAATTGGTGGAGCAAATATTATGGAGGTTCAGAGATTCTTTATCAAAGGACGAAAAGGAATTGCTTCATGAGTCATATAATGGACTTGTTTTTCCAAATAAATTGGACCCTTTTCCTCAGTTGGGTATCAAGCCTAAATGAACTAAAATCATTTTTGGACCTCTTGTGAAAGTCTCTTAGTGGTGAGTGTTGCTGGATCTTGCAAATGCGAAGAATTTATATAAAATATACAGTATGTTGTGTTGACTGAAATGTGTTGTGTTGAATAAAAGCAAATTGTATTAGAACTGATGCACCTTGAATAAATACTTTGCTATGATATGCTGCATAAATCACTATTGTGAAAGAAAAAGGGGGGGAATTACATTGGTGTATGCTCCATGGTATTATAGCGGTGAATTCACTTATTTATGTGTATGTGATTGTTGGTGTAAGAAACTATTTGGATCCTCTTTTAGATGAACTTGTTTAATGGTATCGTTTGCATAGGACTTTTTTCATCTATGGTAAATGAAAATATAATATACTCTATACCTAACTTCCTGTTTGGACAGGGAATGCTAGCTATTTACCTTAGTAGTAAAAGGAAGGCGATTAAAACTGTGATTGTTTAATAATTATTAAATCTTTTGTCAGAATTCGTGTTAGACTGGACCATGTTTATTATTCAAAGATAGATGAACTAGGAGTATTCAAGAGAACATGGGATTATTAAAACGTGTTGTTCAGTGTTTACATTCATGGTGACATTTATTTTCTTTTTCAGGAGGAATGACTTGACTTCTTCTGTAGCTTGTAAGTCGATCAAATACATTTAAATTGAATTCTTATTCATAGACTTTCCAAAGATGGAGCTGGCCTCAGGAGACGGTTTCCATGCCGACAGCCCACCCTTCATGGACGGCTTCCTGTATATTTCCTCCGGCCCCTCCAAAGCCCCACCGGAGCGTCGCTGGAGAGACGGTGAGTGGGAGTGGCCTAAGGCCCCGATCGCATTGCTTGAAACGTGTTGTCTGCAAAACCATTGTTTTGCTATGGCCTGGCGTGCGCATTTCTTTCTGGCGCTTCGCATGTTTTCTCTGTGTGATCTGGGTCTAATGTTAGCTAAATGACACGTAGCTGCTAGCTTTGTTGAAAACACGCTGATCTTGTGAGACCATCCTTAGCTTGTGAGACCATCCTTATGTCGTAGAGAGCATCCTGATCTTGTTGAGACCATGCTGATCTCGTGAGAACATCCTGATGTCGTGAGACTTGAGCTTGCTTTGCATTGAGGGGTTACAGAATAATACTCTGGGCAAACCCCCCCGACTTTCCTACTCTGGCACTGTATAAGTTGCCGGTTAGTCAGGGGTCAAGGCCAGGCCAGTTAAGCCCTGATCCATTTATTCAGTCAGTCAATGTTTCAATTGCCCCAATGTGTCAGTTGTCAAACGGTTGGTTGTTGAAAGCAAACAGCAGTGGACACTGTTTTGCCAAACACTATAAATGAATGTCTTTGATAAGCTCTCCATGTCGACGTTTGGTAGAAACATCTTCTCTCACGAGGGCTAACGCCTCAATAAATGCCACAATAAATAAATGAATTCCTAAAAATCATAGATTAATCAATGCAATAATAAAATCACCAGTACCTCCTCCACACCCTATCTTTTTTAAGGTTATATTAAACCTTTAGGCCTCTATCTTAACAACCGGCGCAATGCGGCTCAAAGTGGGAACACAAGTGTCTTTGCTAGTTTCAGACTGACGCAGTTGCCTAAAGAGCAAATGCACGTACGCCCATTTGAGCGCCGGTGGGTGTGTTGGTCTAAACATGAGGTGTGGTCTAGTGCATTGCTGGGTGTGTTGGCCTAAACATTAGGTGTGGTCTGGAGCATTGCTGGGTGTGTTGATCTAAACATGAAGTGTGGTCTGGTGCATTACTGGCGTAGTGCTATCTTGAGGCAGCAAAAAGTGATTGCGCAATTGACCACCAAAACCCTGGCAACGCGCAGCACGTAATCAAGATAGTATTGCCTGCACAACGCATGTACACTCTGAGGGATGTACAGGAGCGCACAAACATGCAATGGAAATACATATAAAAGAGTAAAATGTGAAATATTATGATTGTGTAGCCTACATATTTTATGGATTTATGAATCTTGCTGTTGTCTAGATGGTCTGCTCCAGCACTTACACGTTACAAACCCGCCAGTCCAAATGCACCTTTAAAAGGGAATGGGAGAAGACACTTAGATTGGTTTATCGTATGTTACGCACAAAACACACACATGAACACTGTAATATGAACTAGTAGTGTAACTAATTAGCTTTAGACCGCGTGCTTAGATCGTAAAAATAGGGCCCTTAGTGTGCTTTGCACCTCAGTCCGGGATCTTTGACTACTGCTTGTACCTCCTGAACAGTGGCGGTCCCATCCCTGCAAACATCTGGAGTGT
This sequence comes from Amblyopsis rosae, assembly GCA_025399935.1. Classification (NCBI taxonomy): domain Eukaryota; kingdom Metazoa; phylum Chordata; class Actinopteri; order Percopsiformes; family Amblyopsidae; genus Amblyopsis; species Amblyopsis rosae. The sequence continues at coordinate 6,051 of JAODTR010002486.1, forward strand.
TGCTGGGCCCCAGGCGTACTGTAATTAGTCGCCAGCACTGTATCTCTAGTTGCCTTCACTCCTCTCTCTTTCTCTCTCTCTCTCTCTCTCTCTCTCTCTCTCTCGCTCTCTCTTTTCCCCACCTCCATTTCACTCCATCTCTCTCATTATTTATTGTCCATGTTGGTATTGGCTGAGAGAGAGAGAGAGAGAAAGAGAGAAGAGATAATGAGATAACTGCACAGTTTTAAACCCTGAAATCCTGCCATTGGACTTCACAATGTGTGGTTGTGATCTCCATTGTTCTCATACGAGGTGATTGCGGCAGAAGCGAGATGCCAATAGGAGCTATTAGGTTGCTCATGTCGTGAGCTCCATTCATAATGGCCGTATAAAAGGGCTGTGTATGCACGCATGCCCGTTGTTCATGCATAAAAGACAATAGTAATAATAGTCAAACTAACTTTTTATGACCACAGTGAGCTTATTTCTGAGATAAGACAAACACTACTGGTAAACAACATTCTCCCTGTTCAACTGATGCCCATTTTGTCAAGGCCAAATGTTAGTGTCCGTAGCGGTTAAATGCTCCAGCCAGTCCTCTAGCCAACCGACATTTGTTGGTAACATTTGGTCAGATAAACACCTTGTTATTTCATCTATTATAGAGAGCCTCTGCAAGCTAGGCTTTTTTGTCTGCTAATGGGCCTTTAGCTGTAGCTGCAGTTGCTGAAAAATTCAGCGAGGTTTGGTTTGAGTTCCGTGTGTTCCAACTACTTCAATCATGAAGAATGGTCGGTGGGTGTTTGTGAGTGCGGTAGGGGTAGTCGTGGTGTTTCTTAGTGTACTCCGAGATGCCTTTAGCTCTCCGGCTAATGGATTGACGGTCTATAGATAAACACGCATGCTCTTAATAATTCATAGGCTCAGCTCTGGGCTAAATAAAAACCGCTGTGCCTCGCTTTCTTGAAACGAAGATGATTTCCGCTCGGAGACTCCAATATCTTCGACCTTTTTCTGCCACCGTTGAGAGCAAAGCGCAAAAGAACGCCGTAAAATTACATTTGCGCGTGGATTTTGGTCAAAGAATAGAGAGAGGAGGTTAGGTAATGTAATCCCACGATGATCAATGCTCCATAACAGCCTCTCCTACATGCTTCTTAGCAAATAAAAAAAATACAACATTTTTATATATATATATATATATACAGACACATAAAAAATACTGCTTTTTTGTTGTTTGTGCTGAAATCAAGGCAGATGGCAGATTGGCCTCTGTTTGTCTCTGTGTTGAGCTCAACGCCACACCCGGCTGTTACATTTTAACTCCAGCCACTTGGACTCCAGACTCCAAACGAAGCCTTTCCTTCAAACTGATGTGCAAGTTCTACGCACTCGCTGTGCCTGTGTGTGTACAGTATGTGTGTGTGTGTCTGTGTGTGTGCACGTGTGTGTCTCTGAGGTGCAGAGCGTCGGTGGGCAGTCACTTCATCTAACTGTGACTGGCAGCTGGAAAACTGAACCCCTAATTTCTGGTTACTGCTTGGTGGTTGTGTTTCAGCTCTGACTCAGCTGCCAGACCACTAAATGGGAGACCCGTTGAGTGGCGGGGGTGCTGATTTGGTCTGGGGGCGCAAATACGTTACTACCAGTGCACACAGTAATTATTACTCAAATGAAAGGTGGATGTTTTGAACATGTGACGTTCTGAGTCTGGATAGCTTGTGTCAATGTGCCATCAAATAATATTATGACAGAAATGATTATTATTAGTTATTTTAGCGGTATTGTTAGTGGTATACTGTTAGCGGTACTCTTTGGTTCTAGAGAGAAAATAAAAACAACTGTCACCATCCGCGGTCAATCCAGCACTGGACAGCGCCAGGCCACGGGTTCGGCTCCGGACTGCGCCGTGGCCACGTCATTGGCCACTTAACGCACCTCACTTGCAGTTGTCTCGCCTCGCTTCCTGGGCGGAGGTTTAAGAGGCTTTCCGCCCTGGCACTATTTTGCCAGTTCGTTAACTTCCTCACAGATACACGTTCCAGCGATCACCGGCTCTACTCTTCGTCGCAGCCCGTCTGCAACGCAGTCCAACCACCTGGCAGCCCCGTCTGCCTGCTACTCTCATCGCGGCCACCCCGTCGACCAGAACTCTAGCCAGCTAGCTGGCCTTGCTAGCCCTACAACCCCGACCACTCCTGGCACCCAGGGTCATATTGTTTATCTGCTCCTAGTTATTAAATCTAGCTTTTGTGTTACTCTGTCGCCTTCTGCCTCTGTGTCCTGCACTTGGGTCTCCACCCCTCCTAAGGCCGTACCTTAACATCAACTGATGATATATAACAGATGATTGGCTACAATCCAGAAATTATGTGACACATTGGGTGACTGGCTTCTTTTACACAATTATCTTATTCTATTTTAGTTGTTATACAACTACATCTTTATAACTGATACAGATACTGATATTTTGACTATTTTTTATTTTGTTTAATTGTTAATTCACAATTTACTGTTCTATTATGGAAAGATGAGGCAGTATTGTGGTCATCTCTTTCTTTTTTAAGGATCCAAACTGCCCCAGACTCTCAAGTAGCCTTGTATGGTGATCACTTAACCCAGAACCTAGTGTAGATGTCATCAGTAAGTTCCTGAAATGGAATTGACAAATTTATGCTTGTTTGCTTCCGTGATTCCCATGTGCTAATATATTTGGCACAGATTATTGCCCTTCTCTCCCTGCTGGAAATATGAGGTACTGCATGGGTTGAGCAAATATGTCTTGTCCAGCAGTTTGTTTCAACATTCGGTTAGAGCGGCCGTATTCTTAGCCCGAGGCAGTGAGATGGGGAGCACTCTGCGTCTGCTCCTGATATCTGTTGTGCTAGCCGACTCCCTCAGCACGGAGTGAAATAATGAAGAGGACCAACTTCTGCCAGAGACGCCCTAGCTGCCATCGTTCAGATCCCTCAATTCCTTGATTTCCATATGCAGCCGTCATGACAAGCTGTCCGGCAACTGTCTGCATGGCAGATATTTTAGTATGAGGTGGCAACATTGTTAGGCGAGAGAGAGAGAGAGAGAGAGAGAGAGGGAGAGGGAGGAGGGAGGGGGAGAGAGGGAGAGGGAGGAGGGAGGGGGAGAGAGAGAGAGGGATAGAGAGGGAGGGGGAGAGAGAGGGATAGAGAGAGAGGGGTAGAGAGAGAGAGAGAGAGAGAGAGGGGGAGAGGGCGAGTGGGGGGGGAGAGATATGGGGATAGAGAGGGAGGGAGAGGGTTGACTCAGTTAAGAAGTGCGTAGCCGGCTCTTTTTAATGTGGAGTTCGCCCGGCTATCTCTGCCATGTTGATTAAAAATGTTGAGGACATGAGAAGTCCGTAGAGAAGTCTATCAAATTATATGTGCATTGCAGGCAGCGACACGTGCCGATAAAAAGTTTAACTTGTTCCTCTTAGCGGGAAGGGGGAATAAAGTTTAGTTTGCTAATTCTGGCGTCACACAATAAGTTGTCCTAATTGGAGCATTGATGACTTGATTAGTCTAATCAATCCGCTCATTGTGCAGACTTGGAGTGTTCGTCGCGTATTTGAAAATGTTCGCTAATGAACGCAAGCGGGTGATACATTTGTGCTGAGAGGGAGAGAGAGAGAGAGAGCGAGAGAGAGAGAGAGAGAGAGAGAGAGAGAGAGAGAGAGGTGGGGGGGGGGGGTGAACTCCACACTGCCAACAAGTGAAGGGCCTTATTGTGCCACAGAGCTCTATTATTGTAAGGCAGCGTGGTTAGTGCGCAAGCTAATTGGCCCAATGTAGCTTGCACTAGCGTGTTGCTGTGCTTGCATTCAGCTAGCGATGCCTCCGGCGGCTTGGTGTGGACCCCTACAGTGAACGGCTGGGCCAGGGGAAAGCAGCTCTGTGTGTTTGTGTGCGCACGTGTGCGCACGTGTGCAATATGCGCGCGTGTGAACAGCTGGCGACAGGCACAGCTGCTTGCTTGTAAATCAAGAACTATTGTTCCCCCCACCCACCCTTAGCAAGCAATAGCGCTTGTGCTAACAGTCTATAAATGCCACCCAGCAAAGGCAGCGACGGAGCACCAACAAAGGAAGAGAGGCGATGGCTTGGGGTTAACAGGGATGCATTTACACGACTTAACCAACGAGCAAAGCTGCATAACTTTGTGGCTGCTTCCATGCTATATGCGAGCAGCATATTAACTCGAAGCTTCACTTTGACTAGGAACTCAAACTTATGTGATGGATCAGAAACAAACATTTTTTAAACTTTAACAAATGCAGCTGAATAATACAAGTATATTCAGATGTTTGACATTCCACTATTGCAGCAGAACAAAAATGTTTTGCTGCCATTAAGGTCAGCTTATTTGTACTATATGCTAACGATTTGTAAAAAACGACGGTTGCACCAAGCGCATACAACTCTGTACTTGACACCTTGACTCCAGTTTTTTTTTATGTTTAAATGCTACTTTTGTAAAGCCACATTCTTGTTGTGTTATGGGATCAAGAAAAGTCATATTGTTAACACAAAGGCTTCCTTAACCGACTCCCGGGGAGAAATGATGGATGTCGTGTGTGTTTGTGTGGGAGAGAGACTTGCTCAGGCAACCTTGATGCTTTGTTTAAATGCTGTGCTTGTGCGACAATGACTTTATGTGCCGTCAGGTGGATTGGTAATGACATTATTAAACGGCAGCTGTCACGGCAAATGCCACATATAACCGGAAGGTGGGAGGTGTTTCAGTTTGAGATGATAAGTCATTGTTTTATAGGTGGAGGGGAGCTTGTGTTGGGGGGAGAGGTTTGGGATGATGGCATTGGAGAGTGAGTGTTGTAAACGTTTCTTTATTTAGTTAGTTATTTAACCCCGGGTGTTGTGCTTCGTGCGGTTTATTAGAAACCATGTCTATTCCTTCACAATACAGTACACACGGTTATTTGGAGGGATACCTAATTAGCATATTCATGAGATGAATACAAAGTGGAAACTTTGGAACTGCACACGGTAGAGGGGCGGCGGAACACACGCACGCACACACGCACACACACAACAAATAAACAGATGGCACGGTGACTTTGACTACCTAAAACGAGGTGCGCTATGGTAAACTTGATGGTCATTGACTATGTAAGTCACACTGTCGGCAAGCGACTACGTGTGTTTTCCGACTCTACAACCAAGACGGTGTTTTTGCTGATGGAAAACAGGCCGAACACTTTGAGTCTGTAAAGTCTCTGTAATGTAGATATGGGGATAGAGGATGTGTACGTTATTTGTCTCTGTGCGTGTTGGTACAGCAAGTAGTTCATAGGGCAATTAAGTGCCTATCATTGGAGACTCATCTGTTGATTGGTCGAAGGTGGTCCAATTAAACTGCTGCTGATTTGCCACCTATTGGCAACGGTTTGGAAACGGCAGGCACTTTCAATAAATACCTCATAGGATAGACCATCGCATTCGCTGTCATCACACCTAAGCCCCGCCCACATATATCAGCACGAAGCTGGTTGGTCAGATCAGTTGCTAATCGGATTCGGTCGCAAGGATTTCTTGGTTTCCCAGACAGGCGAAGTACAGGATGGTCTCCCACGGCTACCACTGTTGGGCATAGCTAATGACACAATGTGTTTCAGTGTAAGTATTAGTGTGTACTGTGCGTGTGTGTGTGTGTGTGTGTGTGTGTGTGTGTGTGTGTGTGTGTGTGCTCCAGACATGGTGAGGCGCTGGTGCACATTAGAGGGAGGCTTCCTGAGTTACTATGACAAAGAGCGAAGCCCCGCGGCCATTGGCCGCATCGCCACGTCCGACGTTGTCAGCCTGGCGGTCAGCGACACGGAGACAGGAGCTGGGTATGCTCACGCACACGCACGCACACACACGCACACACACACACACACACACAGACACACAGACACACCACGCACACACACACACACAGAAACACCACACACACACAAACACACGCACACACGGGCACACACACACACACACTCATTCACCTCTACTGATTCAACATTTTAATCTTAAAGGGATTTGAATTTAGATCTAAGACACAAAAACAAACTTATATCAAATACAAACACACACACACACACACACACACGCACAAACATACACACAAACTTTAATACTTTATTTACATCCATTAAATCCTATGAATAATAATTTGCACAGGATTAAATGACATGACTAGCATCATGTGTCTCATTTACATAGTTTTATTTCAAGCATTTTAATAATACCCATCAGAGCTTTATTGGTCTTATTTCTTGTTTTGTTGGTGCGAGATGCATCTTAAAAATGTTTGCAGCATCACAAAGGTTTTATTAACATGGCCACATATTTTATTCCTCCGTCGGATTTGATTCTTAAGCAATATTTGAATAACTGCTCTGTTAAAAGTAATTTAAAGTTTTTATTTTTTTCTATATATCCATAATTGTTTGTGTCTACATCGTAGTTCTATTGTACTTATTTAGCCAGAAAGGAAATGTGTCACTAACCTGACCTCATTGTTATGTTCTCAGTGGATTGTGTGTGTGTTTGCCCAACTGTAATCACTTTTAACCCAACTGTAATCACTTGAACATGTGTGTGTGTGTGTGTGTGTGTGTGTGTGTGTGTGTATGTTTGATATAAGTTTTGTTCTCACACACACACACACAAACACCTGCTCATGTGCACGCGCACATACACATACACGCACGCATGCGCACACCAATACACAACCCGTGTGTTAAGTGTGAAGGCATGCAAGCTAGCGAGATTAGCTGCGATGATGGAGAAGCAGGCGGGAGCAGATGTCGTTGCAGGGAAACAGAGGGTGAAGCGTCCATCCTATTTACGCGCAGCCCTGAGACACATCTGGTTTGCTCTCTCGGTGCCGCGGCGACCGGCTAAAGTTAAAGTTGTCATGCGCGTGAACTAACGGAGATGCGCATTTTCCTGTCAGACGGTTTGCACTGCAGCCGCAGGGCATAGCGTCGCTTTATATTTATATCCTCTTACATTTTATAATATACCATTAACGGGCGATCTGGTAGAATAATCCATCCCCCCACCCCCCCTCCTTCCCAGTTCCACCACTCCTCCAGACCTCTTCCTCTACACTGGGCGATGGAGAGGCACGCTCATGAATATTAACGTATGCAGATGACACACAGGCTATAATCCCAGCTAACAAAATTACGTCCTAGGACGTTGCCGCAAAGTTATTTTCGTACCAAATTAAGTCCAAATAACGTTA
>JAODTR010002497.1:0-13293 GCA_025399935.1 Amblyopsis rosae
CGGTACAGTCCGTCTGCATCCCACATACAGTTACAATAATTAGAACTCTGGCGCCTCTACTGGCCTTCTCAAGTACTTGCGACGCGTAACGACGTCAAAGGCACCACTTTAGATGTCATACATCTGTATGCGAGCTCAACAGACTGCATCTGTAGCAGGTTGTGTGTGTCTGTGTGTGTTTGTGGACCGCGGTTCTGTATTCCGGAACTGCGACACGAAACCGTGGCCGTTTTTTATTTCGCGGTTTTGGTTTCAGAACCGTTACACCCCTTCTACACACACGTGTAACCATGAGTTTCTATCTGAAGATATGACATGTAATATAAACCTATGCCAAGTATAGAAACATACAAGAATCCCTCATGCAAAGCATGTTTTATGTCTGACTTTGTCGCTGTGTTGTAGAGCCGCTACTATGCCTAAAAAGACAAGCTATATATCAATCTCTTAGCGGAATGTCAGGATTATGGGGAAAACCATGAGCTTCTAGCATTTACTATTTTGAAGGTATGATACAAAATATAGGCCGACGCAAAATCCGCACCGGTGCGGATTTCGGGTTTAGAGGGTTAACAAGCAATCGAGACAACGTGCCTTTCAGTTACGGGTATATTTAACATATTTGAACGAAAACGAGTGAAAACTAACAATTATGTTTTGTAGCCAGGTAACAAAAGTAAAAGTTGGCTCAAGGAGTATAACCTATAGAAATTGTTTGTCAGTTAAAAGTGATGTCTTCATTTGACAAACAAGGTGAGCTATCAGCTCCACAGGACAACATTCATTTGGATTAATTTAGTTTTATTTTGATTGGTGGACAGTCCAGCATGGACCCTTTGAAGGATTATAAATTGAGAAAGGACACATTCTGACTTGACGCTTCAAATGACGCTTCAAACTTCAAAAGGTATGAGACACTTCTCGTTGCATTTGTTTACATGCTGGTAAATCTTAATGAGGTGATAACTTTGATGTTAAAATTATCTGAAGAATCTCACGATCAAACGTGTAGCGTGTCTACATTGACAAAAATTAAAATCATAGACATGGTTTAAACTGTAAAATGTTAATATACGCAACCCCTGCTTTTTTCACGCCATGTCCACAGCATACGTGTGTGCAACAGTAGGCCTACAAAGAAACATTGCACAGTTACTATATCAAAATTAAACAAATCTTTGATCAAAGTAATTTGCATCGAGAATTTTTCGTGTTAATAATACCATAGACTCACGGTGTTCCGGACGCGCAACAACTTTGAACGAGGCTCCAACGAGAACCTACGAAGCTACGGTTAATGTGATTGCATCACTATTTCCATAAAGGGCAAGATTTTCATATATCAATCTGGATTCTCAACATCTCTACTTTCGACTTAACCATACAGTACAACTGCATTTAATATCGTTAAAAATCTAAATTCCGTTTGGACCGTTTGTTTAAATTAAGCTAAATAGCATCTTGCTAGACTAAATAAGCTGCGGTATGGAAGTACACTAAGATATAATTAGCTAACGCTTTTCAGCGTTCCAGCATGCAGATATAGTAAAAGATTATCTATATAAAGTGAGAGTTTCATAACGCTCTCCTCTTGCTGCCTGTAAATAACGGAGCTGTATTGGCACACTGTCACTTTTATACCGTAGGCTGCTGTATCTGTTCATCTTCCGAACATTAAGCGGTCGGATTATTCTTTTTTTTTTAATGAGAATAAAGGTAAAGCTAAAACGTGATCTCCACCCACTGAGACAAAACAGGTGTTTTGCAGGTAAAGTGCATGTAGGGAGAGACCTGCAACATGTACACACGCTGACTATGTTTAGCCTGATTGAAATCAAATTGGGCGGTTTTCTGGAGTGTTTTGGTATTTAGTAATAGTCTAAATTGTCATTTTTATTTAACCGACAGAGAAATTAGTCGCTAGTAAAATCCCACCTATAGAGTAAAGAACGAAAGAGGTAGCCTACTTTTGTTCTATCTAGGCCTTAGGTCTTAAATAATCAATTTAGTATTATTTACCATCTTTTATGAGCAAGAGTCTTGTGTGAAATGAATCAATCTTTTGATTGAAATTTTGTATTTTGCCAAAGAAATTAACCACAGAAAATGAAATGCAGGGTTAATATGTGAAACCTAAGCCATTCATTATATACTGTGCATGATGATCTCTCACGCACGCGCGCGCACACACACACACCTCACAGTAATGCACAAAATAGCCTACCACAGAATTAAAAAATATCAAGTGGTGTAATTAGCAGTAACTAACAGTTTAGATTTGAGGGCATGAACCCAGTGCTTGTACCTGAATCTTCATTGCGATCAAGTGTGCTACAATAGTGTGCTACAATACTATATAGTAAACTATAATACTATAGTTTTTTATTTATTTATTTTATTATATGTGAAGATATTTACTGAGCCAGATTATCTGATAGCTACAGGTAGTGTGTATGGGTGTAACGGGTGTAAGACCAAAACCGCGATACAAACGCCCACGGTTTCACATCACGGTTTCGAAAGACAGAACCGCGGTCCGCACACACACACCCAGCCTTCTGCAGGTGCAGCCTGTTCAGCTCTCATATACATTGCTACTGTAATAAAACTTACATTTTTCAATTCACATTTAACACTAGATTAGAACCACTGAGCCTTTTTATAACTTTATCAAAACACCACCAAGCGATTTATAGAATGCTTGTCATTCATGGTTTAGCCACGACGATGTCGGAATATGGTAACGTAATCCGATCTCATATTTTCTTTGTTGATCTGACGCTACAACATAGTGCACATGTGTGGGTGGAAACAGTGTTGTTTGGCTGAGAAGCTGGTGCTTAGTGTGACATCTAGTGGCAGAAAGTATAGGAAAAAAATGAAGTCTAGTCTACAGAACTAATGTAATAAAGGCCAGAACAAATTCTATATTATACCGTTTAAGGGGAATAAATTACAATAAAACCGTGATACAAACCGCTGCTCAAACACCGAGCTGGGTGGCCTTGTGTAGAAGGTTTATTGCTAGTGATGGACACTGCTTGAGAGCTGTTCTCCCATGGAGATTTGACCAGGTGCTGCCCTTGTGTTACAGGTTTCGAGGTGGCGGGCCTGGTCGTCCTGGGGTTTCCGCAGGCCGCGGTTACCCTGATGAGTATGGGGGCCAGGAGGAGGGATTTGATGCTCCTGATGAGATGGGCCGAGGCTGGGACAGTGGCGCTAGGGGAAGGCTTCCACGAGGTGGTGGTCCACCCAGGGGTGGAGGTAGGAGCGTCATTGTCTCTGTGTGATTGTGTTTGACTCTAAAAAAGAAATGTGTGACAGTCACATTCATTCACTTCTAATTGCCGTTTCTTAGATATTCTTTTGAATACTAATGGTGAGTTCACACTACAGGTCTCTTTTTGTAATCTGGTGTCTTGAAGTCATTGTGTGATTCACACTACATGACTGATTGGCTGGCAGGGGGTCACACACTACTAGGGTTGGGTTAACATTTAGGCTTAGGTGCACCAAAGCTGACCTTGTAGGTCAATATGTTACTTACAGTATTAATCTTGTTTAATGTCTCCTTTCCCATTTAGAATTTAATCCAACCTGTGGAATTCTCATATTCATTTCGTGAATTTCTTCTGATAATTCAGTTCATGATCATGTAGTGGACAATGTTACATGTATTGTCAACCTTTTGAGTTTAACTAGACATATGCCCATGAGAGCAAAAATACAATCTATTTTTAGATCAGGGGCAGCACGCATTAACAAATTACCAAAGCTTTGTTTAATTTAAAGGAAAAATAAAAAGTTGTTGGCTCATAACGCTAGAAAACTATATTAATTGTTTTAGTGTGTTTAAGCTCTAGCTGTTTATGCATTAAGCTCCACTACCGGTAGACCTAGAGCAGAAGGTTCTTTTTGATTGTTGTGAACACTTTCATCATATATAGGGAAGTTGATCTGCTGGATGTGGGTTAGGAAAGAAACAAGAAACAGATGCCTCAAAGAGGTGAACAGAAGTGTCTCGTCAGTTCTGGCATGTTTGCTTTTTAACATAAGTTAACAAAAATTTATCAAATTCCGTGACATTATTTCAGCGGTTGCGTATCAGTTGCTGGCAGATAAAGGTAAAATGCATACAGATCTGCTGATTCTTTTTGTCCGAGGAGCTTTGGGAGATTTTCCGACGCCATGCGGTGCCGCGGGGTGTTCTGACTGAACAAGACGTTTCAACGTGTAGTAATTATTATTATTATTATAATTATAACGCTAGAGGCTCCCGTGTATTAATTTCCTTTCACTGTAAATTAGTGCTTACTCAAGAAAAATGACTACGGTTTTACAAATTCTTATTTTGCATGCACAAACGTACACAAATAAATCTTAACACTTTTAATCACATCCTTGACATATAGGGTGCCAATTTGATGATTTCATCCATAAGCATCCTTCCTTTTACATTACATTATTAATAATTTAGAAACCTAAAATAGTAATGCAGCCAAACGGGATTCATATTAAACTGTACAGAAATAAATTGCACAGAATATAAAAACTTTGAGAACGACAGTTGTTTTGCATCTGACAGAAAGTACGCCAGGGTTGAGTAAGCACTAACTTACCTTGAAGGCAAATTAATACACGGGAGCTTCTAGCGTTGGATTAATGATTAAGTACACGTTGAAACATCTTGTACAGTCGGAGCACACCGCGGCAGTAGTCTTTTTGCAGCTTGATCATTTGGGTTTTGGTACTGTACAGTAGATCAGCTGTTTGGGTGCCATTTCCATCCTGCCTCTCGAAATGAGACAAATATAAATCGGCACGGAATTTTTTGTTGCGCTTCTGTTTTATCTTGCTATGATTTCTGAGTTCAACTTAGCTCCTCATGGCGTCCAATAGCCTATAGTTCGGACATGTATGTACTTACTATCGTATTTCTTGATTTAGACGAGGGAGGCGACAAGCTTGAAACTGTTTATTCAATAGTTTCATTTGAATAAACAGGGAGAAACGGTACATGTCACGTTTGCCTCTAAACCACCATCTGTATTACTTCTCTAGAAATCATTCACATTTACATAGGTCTCACTGCCCTCCAAGATAGCGGCACAAATGTATCCAGTGCACAAGCTTCCACAATCCTTAAATTGAGAGGTTTGCATGGTATAGGCCTAAAATACAATCATAGATTTAGAATATAATGTCTCATAACTAGTTTGACTGTTTACTTTGTTGTTTCCATCTGCCCACTCTGGGGCTTGGGCTTGCCATGAGTTATGATTTGATTCTGAGCAAACATTTATGGTAAATGTTCCTTTGTATAAGCAATAGGCTATATAAAGATGGTATATCTTGTTATAAGATTAGCCTATAGGCCTAACAAGTATGACAAGAATGTCTTTATATTCACTTGTTCAGTGTCAGTTTCATGAAGCTAATGTATTTGTTATAATCAAGAGCATTTGCTTTGTTGTTCAAAGCTGATGTGTTTTTTCAGGTTTCAGGTTTTGTTTCCTTCTGTATCACGTAAATTAGTGCAATAAAAGTTTCTATTGACGGGAGGCAAAAATAATCATGAAAGAGTCGTGATCTCAATTCTAAGCATGAAAATCGTGAATCTCATTTTATCCAGAATCGTGCAGTCCTACTTGAGCATTAAGACTAGATACTGGAAACTCCTTAGCCTACTGGACGACGGCACAGTGAAAATTTAGCAGTCTATAAATAGGCCAAAACCTTTTTTCCCCCCAAGATTCCTACAGCCAGCGAGTAAGTCGAATCCTCCATAAACAATGAAACTAGGTGGGAGTAAAGTAGATAGCTTTTTGCTCGCCATAGCCATTATTGTGTTGAACATTAAACAAGCTGCAGGTTGTGCAGGGATGATGTAATCTCACTGGCGTTGATGTCTTCACGCGCTCAAAGGTACCGAAATCTGGTACCAATTGATTTTACCTTAACCGGTACTCTGTAGTACCGATGTAATTTGTTGTTCGATACCGATGATCGAGCATATCTCACAAACGTTACGTTTTATATATATCTCGTATATCTCATGTCCAATATATCTCCAAGCTCCAGTTTGACTTCGTTGTGTGAAACATCTTATGTGTAGGCCTATCCCTCCGTAGTAGCGTTTGCACCTCGATATCATGAGCCGATACATTTCAACATATTCTTCCAGGGCTGCGCTTTATCACCAATTCTGTTTGTGATATTCATGGACAGGATATCGAGGCGTAGTCGTGGTGGGGAGGGGTTGCGGTTCGGTGACCTGGGGATCTCATCACTGCTCCTTTGCGTCGAAAGGAGCCAGTTGAGGTGGTACGGGCATCTAGTCAAGGATGCCCCCTGGGCGCCTCCCTTGGGAGGTGTTCCAGGCACGTCCAGCTAGAAGGAGGCCTCGGGGAAGACCCAGGACTAGGTGGAGAGATTATATTTCCACACTGGCCTGGGAACGTCTCGGGATCCCCCAGTCAGAGCTTGCTGATATGGCTCGGGAAAGGGAAGTTTGGGGTTCCTTGCTGGATCTGCTGCCCCCGTGACCCGACTCCGGATAATCGGGAGAAGATGGATGGATGGATGGATGGATGGATAGATAGATAGATATTCTTTCAATCACAACATTTCCCACATTTTCCCACCACTGATTCATTCAAGCTAAGGATGCTCCAATTGGATTTTTCCTGTCTGATTCCAATTTTAGCTGATTCTGATTTTCATAGTGTTTAAAATATTTATTTTTACAGCTGACATTTAGATGCAGATATATTTAGTTTAAAGTGTACTCATGTTTTATGGTCTTTTACGCTCCTTATACAGTATGGTTAATCGTTCATTAATTGTTATCAAGGTACAATGTTCAATTAATCCCAATTTTAGGCCATATTGTATTTTAGTTAGAATTGTTTAAGGGATGCACAGCCAGTGGCCCCAGTGGCCACCTTAATTTATTTTATTTCATGCTATAGTATTGTAAGCTATATTTAGGATCTATTACACTATGATTTAAACTGTTGGCGTTCAAGATAAACACGGTCGAATTCCAGACTGTTAGTAGACCTACCGTTTCACCTTTTTTCTTTGAATTATCGTTGCCGAAAAGCAGCGATAGCAGCAAGCTTGAGTGGCATCCACCTTGCCTTTTCCCTTGCATTGAGGGAATTTGCTCGGGTTTAGCTCCATGTGTGGCGTGCAAAAACACTAGGTAAACAGTCTCCCAGTCGCAGCATGCAACATGGGTTTGTTTTGCATCACGACATAGCAAAAGGACAACTCTACAGCTCAGAGATCTCATTCTTCAACTCGCTTCACGCCACACACCTCCGTAGCGCATCCGCTCAATGCAAGGTTCAGGTTCACTAAAGGCAATGTGGATGCGGGAGTTAAAGTATTTATGCCTCGCATTATTAGACTTGTCCCAGATTGATTTAATTGATCTAACGTAGGCTATTCAGTGTTTTTCTCGCTTGAATTCATGTCAGCATAAATGTTACTATAACCTATTTATGATAGCCTCACTGCCCAAACATGCTAATGTTAAAGCCTATTTCCTATCTCAACAATTAACTTTATGTTACTTTGTAAAAATGCTCTTTTTACGTTTACCTCTTATATTTATGTCCATATCATTTTCCTTTTGTGGCTGGTGGTTGTCCAGGTGTAGGCCGACAGGGCTTGCTGCCCCACCCGGATGAGTTCCCTCCCCAATATGAGGAGTCCTGGGAGGGTGGCACAGAGCCAGGTAAAGGGGTGTCTATTTATCCAGGCTGGTATTTCAGATGGATATTAACAGTGAATAGACATGCCAGCCCCTATATCCCATAGGTGCCTCCTTGTTATCTTACAGCTGTCCTTGAACATTAAAATTGCATTCATGAAAGTAGGGATATCCCCATCGAGTGATGAATTTATTTTCCCCTTGATTCGAGTCATCTAATATTGAGTATCTGCCGATAGAGTCCCAATCCAATAATTGTATTTTTCTAAATACTAGGCTACAATTGCACAGGTGTTTGTCATTGGTGCGCTTGCTCATTGACAACCGGGAATTCCTTGGCTTAGAATCTTGTCTTGAGTACTAGAGAAGGTGCAGACACTGCCCCTTGCTGTGGTGCAGTGATGAGTGGAGCGGTCGGTGGCTTTGAAGCTGGTTGTAGGCATAGCATACACGCAAGCATTTTCTCCGCTTACAGATGAATGTTTGAACGTAATGACAATGAATCATTGCCAGGATTTGTACGATAGTTTGGTAGATTTCAAATAAAAAATGTTTAGGGTGTCTAGGGTGCACACGCATACGATTAGTGTAACTATAGCCAGTTGGGCTGTTAAACAATCGATCATCAGACTATGAATCTGCTCCACTATCTTCTGATCATGATCCACTACTGTCATATGTGATGTGCCGTGCCACTGATTTCAGGTGAATTCCATGCCCTGTCTGTCAAAATGATGGACAACGAGAAAGGATCGGCCTTAGGTTCGGGCTCAATATCTGTTATCGGTTAAAAAAAATTCTTAATCGGCCTCGATACTGATCATTGAGATTGGATCGAGATGTTCTTAAATGAAAGCATTCACACACCAGTGTTTCCCTTATATGTATATGCAGTAGCAGCGATACGCCGCTGCTGGAAAGACACCTCCGCTCCAACAAGAGAAGTGTAGAAGAGAGAACTCAGTCTCTTTATCTTATCTCTTTATAAATGTTATTATTTACATATCCAGGTCAATTTGCGCACATAAAACAGCACATTATAACGATTAGTCTACAGGATAAGCAAGCACAGGGTAGCTGTCATGACACGAGCAACGCTGATAGTGGATATATTATAATTCGCCGAAGGGAAAACCGTAACTTCAAGTGAGCATCGCAAAGTAAAGTTACAGCAAACACTCATTTGAAACACTCAAGAATATGTAAGGAAACAAAATGCTTGTGAAATTAACTTTACTGTCTGGCTGCTATGGATTGTCTGCTCAGAATATGTCACACTAGCTTAAAGGATAATCGGCTAGCATCCTAGCTACCGTAATTTAGACTAGCATTTCTTATCCTTTTACACTTTATTTGGTCTACTAGTTATGCAATACGTGCACAATATAGGATGTGATTGACTACAGCTGTGCGTACCAATTTCCATATACTGTATATCCTATGTATTACTTTATAGCCTATTTGTGCTTTATTCAGCCTTATAGGCATACAACAACATAGGCAGAGACACCTAGAGTAGGGTTCTGTAGGTATAGTACTGTAGCCTACAGTTTAGCTCTGTAATAGGCTCTACATAGTTACGGTCATTTAAGTATTGTCACATTTTTATGGCCTTACTGTAAACTACATACATTTTGTAGCAGGGTTAGTTTCCCATATATTCTCATGCCAAAATTAACTGTTAATACACTTTGTAAATCTGATATTTAAAAAAAATAGTCCCCGGGGCACCATGCCTCCAGACTATTTGACAAGGTTTGTCTTTTTTTACAACCATGGTGAGTTTGCCACCCTAGTAATTGTTAATGGAATTCTTTTTTCTACAAATGTCAATTGTGGTGAAATTGCATACCCCCCACCCAAATGTGTTTACATGCCACACTTTGCGAATGCACAAAAAAAAATGTTTTGCTTCACCTCCGCTAATACAACGCCATCCTAGGGGAAATACTGCACACTGGTGTATTGCATTTTTAGCTGCCACCAGCCAAATGCTTGCCAACTTTGTCTCTGGGTGGTATGTGGTTTTCTAGTTTAAGTAGCCAGTATAGTACAAGGCCTTTTCATCCACAATACTGTGACAACAGCACTGCACCCTGAATCCAATTATGTCAGCATGTCGCTCTGAGTGTGCTGTGAAGCATACCTACGTGGCCAATAGAAATAAAACAGCCAGCCAGCCAGGCAGGGAAGGCAAAATAAATGAAAAGCAAATGTGTCTGAACTGTACAACACGTTTACACTCATATATAGACCTTAAGGGGAAAGTGGGCATACCTTCTGTGTTTACATTAGGGATGTCGTTGTAACTAAATTTTAAACTTAGACTAGTCGACTAGTGTAATAATACCAAAACCGTCAAAATTGATCACAATCAGGCTTGACATTGTCAGAGTGTGTACAGGTTGCAGGCCTCTCCCTACCTGCACTCATTGATCGGCTGTTTTGTCTGTGGCTGGAGACTAATATTTAGATTTACCTCTCCAACAGTCTCCTTTCTCATTTAAAAAAGAACCCACTGTATACCTGGTAGACCGCTTCATCTACCGGTAATGGTTGAGTGCCAATACCACTCCGTTACCGTATTCACAGGCAGCGGGATGAGAGTGATGAAAATCTAACTTGATTTTCATAACGCTCTTGTCCCACTGCCTGTGAATAAAAAAACCAAGCGCTCCCAAATCCACTCCCAGTGTCAGATTGTTTTGCATGTTTCATGTGCATGAGGCAGGGAGAGAATAAAATAAAAGATGTTTAACTGACTAGTATTGATGGTGCCCACTAGCGATGGTAGCAGCATTTAACCGACTAATCGCACACATCCCTAGCTTACATGAGTGAAAATGTGACATTTCGTTTGCTCTTTTGCTTTATACAGCTAGGCTATTGTATTTCTGTCTAGTACATTCTTTAAGCAGTAAAGGATTTTACATGCTGGAAGTAGAAGCCATGCCAGTGCTTCACTGCTTATCTTGGTGGCATAGGAGGAACCAAATGTGACCTCCCTCCCTGCAGTGCACACCAATGGGCAGCGCTCCAGTAAACAAGCCTATTGTTTTTAGTTTAGATTAGTGTAGCATATGCTGCCTGTAAGGCACACTGTAGTGTGTGTGTGAGTGAAGCAGTGTTTCACCTCAGCTCCCTGTCACCCCACCCACTGGGGCGTCTCCCAGGTCATGATGGTTACCGAGACGGGCCGCCCATGCACGACAGCTCCTCCCCGGCCAGCCGGGAACGCTCATCCTCCCTGCAAGGCATGGATATGGCCTCACTGCCCCCACGCAAGCGGCCCTGGCACGACGGCCCGGGCACTGGGGACCCCCGGGACCCCCGCGACCGAGATGCTCCAGCCGGGGGCCCAGAGGGAGCAGGTAAGACTTTCGATGTCTCCAGTGATGCTAGGCTGCATATGTGTCATGGTATTATTCTGTGATCACTTTGGATTATACCATCTGATAAATGGCTCAAGTAGAAATAAGTCAGGTTTATTTATTATATATATAGCACAGATAAAAATCACAAAGTACTTCACAAAGATGGGTGGATGGATGGATGGATGTTAACCCATCCATCCATCTATCTTCTTACGCAGCAGCTCTAGCAGGGGACCTCAAACTTCTCTTTCCCGAGCCACATTATCCAGCTCTGACTTGGGGATCCCAAGCCGTTCCCAGGCCAATGTGGAGATATAATCTCTCCACCTAGTCCTGGGCTTCCCCGAGACCCTCCTCCCAGCTGGAGGAGCCTGGAACAGGCTTTAATCCAAATACACGCTCTAAAGAGGGTCGGACTATATTGTAGCTTTGAGTTCTTTGCCAGCTGCCATTTTAGCTAGGGATGCACCGATTGCATTTTTTCCTGACCGATTCCGATCACCGGTTTTTGTCAAGCCTAACCGGCCGGTTTCGGTTTTAGCCGATTCCGATTTCATTGTACAGCTCTCGGTCATTTAGATGCAGATTTTAAATGCACTCACGTTTTAAGACAGCGCTCGCCGTCATAGGAATTTGTTGACGGTCCCTTAACCGCTAATGCTAGTTTGTCATGTGTTTACATTTTTACAAGGCAGCGTCCGTTTAACAGGATGGTGCAGGGAGCAGCCAGGAAACACGGAAAGATAGTTTAACTTAACTGCCCAAATCTTTTAATTTTCGAGCCATGTGTAATAGAACTGTCGCCACCAGTAGGATAATCTACACCCTGCGTCACCACCTGCGAGTCATTCAAACAGAGACAACATGACTGTTGCGGTACGGTAAAGACTGTGAAGTATGCTAACTGAAAAATAAGCAACGTAACTTTTTTTTCCAGTGAGATGAACAATAGGCCACTATGCAAATGGTTTTGCTTTGTTTTACTTGCTAGATATTGAGCTCAAAGTGTGCATTCTCTGTATAAAAATAAATTTACTGAGTATCTTACCTACGTCTTGACATCATCTTTGGACACACATTTTAATTTCCACACCAAGAAGAAATGTGTAAGTAGGCTACCGGAACACAGACCGGCCGAAATGTTTTGAAAAATCGGTTGCCGATCGCGGGTTTTGGAGAACGGCCGGTTCCGATTGGTGTCCGGTCAATCGGTGCATCTCTAATTATAGCAGCACTTGGTTACCTCGGTAACAGTGTGATGTAACAGCCTGATTCAGTCATTCTGATAAGGCAGCCCGTCCAACCCAAATGCAGTATAGAAATGTCCCACCACGGGGATCATGTAGAACATGCATACAGAAGTAAATACCATAATGTGAAATGTCTCCTGTCTGAAGTGATATTGTCTGTCCCGGGGCAGGTCGACCTCCTCAGAGGGACGAGGGAGGCTACGGGCCATCAGGACGAGGAGGTCGGGGGGGGTGGGGACCTGGAGGAGGTGGTGGGGGCGCGGGGCCTCCTCCTCCTAGGAGAGGACTGCCCAGAGGAGCACCCAGGGGAGGAGGTCGTGGGCGATAGTGGTGAAGATCCAGCCAACACACTCCTCCGCCCTCCTGAGCACACCTGGTGGAGAACAGCTGTGCTTGACTAGAGAGAGTGGATGAAAGGAGTCCATCCTGAACTTATGAACACCACCAAGACCGTCTTGTCCATGTCACGTCTACTTTGGATTTCTATGACGACAAGGCCCGCCCACACACCCCGCTATGCTTTCAACCGTTGTGGGTGTCATATTGTTATGGAAGTGACAAATTACCAGTGTTAGATTTGGTTTCAGTAAATTCACCAGACCAGAGACTTTGGCTGTGAAGCTGCTGGTGTATGGGACTTGCATGCTGGTCACCTTAAACTGTTGGTTTGAGCCCCACAACTGACCTGCCTGGATAATTTCTATATTGTGCAAAAGGTACACTTGCTTCCATTTGTTTGCATACACCCGCTAGGATTTAAATCATTTAAGAATACAAACAGACATTAGCTCCATACAATAGCATTGTAACATCCTGGTGTTTTCCAAAAGGACTGTCTGGCAAGAGTAAGGGTGTTTATGGAATCAGGTCAAATGCAGTTTGTTTTTATAGCAGTAACCACATTTACAGGCACTCATAGTCCAGTATTATTAGGAGAGTGTCCACATTC
>JAODTR010002508.1:0-13293 GCA_025399935.1 Amblyopsis rosae
TGTGTGTGTGCGCGTGTGTGTGTGTGTGTGCTGGGGAAACAGGTTACTTCCTCTCTCTCTGTGTGTGTGTGTGTGTGTGTGTGTGTGTGTGTGTGTGTGTGTGTGTGCGTGCGTGCGTGCGTGCGTGCTGGGAAAACAGGTTACTTCCTCACTCTGTGTGTGTGTGTGTGTCACAGTTCCTTCTTTGACCCCAACAAGACTCTCCCAGTACGTCTGCTCCGATAGGAAATGTAGTTTTTATTGTGTTTGATTATAGTTTATTTATTAAGGGGACCACACAGGGGTGCAGGTCAGGGGTCAGGGGTCAGATCCATTACAACCACAATGACAATATAAGCTGAGGAGTTAAAGGTGACCTTGCGTCGACCTGGCTCACATGGACGTTTTCTACTAGTGGGTAAAGGTTAAAGGTCACGGGTTCTTCAGGGCCCGAGGTTCGCACAGTGTGGCGGCGGCTCCATGCGGTCACCGACACAAATGGGCGACGTTGCCGTCGGCTTCATTTTAAGCATGCGCTTTCTTTTGTCTGGAAAATAAAAGACACGTTTCCTTTCATTGTTTACCTAACGGAGGCTCAGAGGAGAGGAGAAGGAGAAAGACAGCGTTCCTCTTATGTACCGAAAGCACACTGTTTTATTATTAATGAATGAATAAACATCATAACATTATATTTCTCAGTCTTTGAACATGATATCACGTCCGTGTCTTCATATGCCTTTGTGGAGCAGCCTTTATGGGTTATTAAACTGCCTCTAATGAGAAAAAGATCTGTGAATAATGAGAAAAATATCTAAATAACATATTTATTTTCCGCATGGCCTGGAGATGAACTGTGTGTGTGTGTGTGTGTGTGTGTATATGTGATTAAAGCTAAGGAATGCAGTTTGCTAACAACATAGCCTCTGGACACACCTTACAGGGTTGTAAAACACACACACACACCTCTATTAATGCCTACAGAGACAGCAACTGGTATGTACACGCTACCACACACACGTGTACGTGCACGTGCAGACCAGAGGAGTGTAAATATTTAACACGCGTGTATCCCAGCTGTCCGTTGGACTTTATAGGGAGCTCGTTAGAGACGGCCCTGAGATCTGATTGGCTGCTGGAGCATCGCTTAAAGCCAGACTAATTAAGATCTCCCACATGCGGTGATTAAAAACATCAGTAGCTGTGTCTCGCGCACGCACGCACCCGCACGCACGCACGCACGCACGCACGCACGCACGCACGCACGCACGCACAGACGCGCAGACATGCACTGCACGCACGCACACGCTCGCACAGACACACGTGCGCGCACACACACGCACGCACAGCGCATTTTATCAATTAAGGGTCTTTCAATCCGTAGTTACTGTGAAATATTGCAGTACATGCTGACAGCCAGCAGGAGGCCCCCCAATATTGCATGACGGTTAAGTAGGTTTGTGTGATGTTGAATTCAGGGGGTCGTATGTGATGACACGCATGCACGCAAACAGAGAGAGAGAGATGAATCAAGCGGTGGAGCTCCTGTTCTGCCAGGCGTCCATAACGGGGTCAGGGTTCAGTGGTCATCCCATTAAGAGAGGATGAGCTCATTAGAGGTGACTGAGGGGCCGTCTGGGATTGATGACATCACAGGTGATGTTCTTTATGGCCGTTATGAAGCCTCGGGGGAGTTCACAGGGCTTGAGCTGAGCTTCACAGTGCAAGCTACAGCAGTAACCTACAGCGCTCTACATTTACATCAGTGTTTAGCGCAGGGGCTTTCAGTCTCCGAGCCTGGAGTAACCAGACCCGAAATTCTCTTCATGCATAATGTCTGGCCAACCTCTGGTTACATCTGAAACTATTGGACAGCCTGTTACCAATCAGCAATGCTACAATTGTTCTGATCGCCTCACCTATCTCTACCACCATTTAGAAACACGCTTGATTCAACATACAGTCAAACCTGATACAGTCGGTTAATGTATAAATGGCAGTAACCCAATCGCAGATACATGTTGATTCCCTCATTCTTTGCAGGTGTGTCGGGGTTCATTTAGGTCCTGGGTGTCTTTGTTTTCTGTCAGCATCATGCTGAGAGCTATGGCTGTGGTTTAGGCCTGGCAACAGCAAAGAGACTTGTAAACAACTTGACAACAATGACAGACAGATGGTTCATCCAATCACCTGCCAAATATTTTACCCTTTTTATACAGTTTCCCAGATGGACGTGTGTCTAACAATCAATCTGGCATGTCAGGTGATCTCAGGGGGTCCCGACAGCTACAGATGTTTCACCCAAAGCAAACCCACCATAGAGCAGGTACAGTAGATGTCACCATAGACTGTATATATAAATGGAAAGACCCTCTGTGTGTGTGTGTGTGTGTCATGCCACTGGAGCGGCAGGCTTCTGCAGGGTTTGTCAGTTTTGTATTTTGTATTTCTCGGCACCGGAGGTTCCCACTTGATTGAAACTTGCGGCTGATCACGTTGTCAGCGCTGTGCACCGGCCTCTAAACCTTAAGGAGTAGCTTTTGAGATTAGATTAGATGATTGGATAGATGATTAGATAGACTTTTTTGACCCCACTGTGGGGAAAAGTTATTACAGCAGCTCCATATTAACAATAATACAATACATAGAATTATAAACTATACACCATAAATATGTCAGTACAGATGCAAATATTGCACCCGGGGTTCCCCGCTTAGAGGGGGACCCACATGAGGTTCCACGCTTAGGGGGAGACCCCCATGGCCTTCTGGCTCCAGGAAGCTGAGGTGAGGATCAGAGGGAGTATCTTACATGTAGAGGGGAGTAAGGATAGACACACACACACACACAGCGGGGGTCTTTTGAGGTCTGCGGTCAGGTGGTCTGCTTGTGGTCGCCGTTGGTAACTCCTGAGTCATCGACCACGATGATGTCATACTGTATCTGTCTGGGTCAAACGAGTGTGTGTGTGTGTGTGTGTGTGTGTTTCTTCTGGCTCCAGCGGTGTTATTAAAGCATAAGGAGGGTTTGATCCGTCGTCACGGTGATATATAGAGGAGCAGCTCGCCTACAGGATGTCCAAGATGGCGGCTGCTCAGCCAGACAGAAGAGATTATAGCTTTTGCATCAGTATTTATTGCTGAAGGACAGTAATTATCTTCAGCAGTGCTTCCAAGAGGATCCGCGGGGGCCCGGGAGATGATTTTAAAGTGGGGTAGTCGACTGGTCTAGCCGAGAGGTTGTTGGTTTGATCCCCAGCGTACGGTCAGCGCCCTAGAGTAAGCTAACCTTGGTGTTTGCACTTACAGTATACTCACTGTGAGCCACTGTGGATCACGCTACGCTGTGTTTCACGGGGTTTAGAGTAAAGTACAGCTGAAAATGTCGTGCAATTTGGCTTGGTCAGCAGTCAACATAAATGACGTGAACCCATAGTACGGGTGTGCGTGCGTGTGTGTGTGTGTGTGCGTGTGTGTTTCTGTGTGTGTGCGTGTGGGTCTGTGTGAGTGTGTGTCTCTCTCAATCCTCCCCTGCATGTAAGAAACAATAATGCATTAAATATATATGCTGTTCATACAATATACAGTGTAAAGTTACTGTAGAACTGAACAGAAAATAGCCATTTAATTTTTGACATTTATTTTGGTCGCATTATGATTGACATCGCGACGTTCGTGTTCTGACGCATTCAGCCAAAGAATGTGTCAGAACACGAACGTCAAAATGTCGGAGGATGATTATCCTGCCCCTCAAAACGTGCCGCCGCCGCGCCGCTGGTCACGTCTCTGTCGACAGATCATTTGGCCCCCCGCCCTCCGCCGGCCATTACCTTCCCCAGGTGGTCCGTCCATAACAGCGGTCCCCAGGTGGGGCGGAATGCACCGACGATGACAGAGACACGAGCACAGGGATTATGATGCAAACGCACACACAGGCGCACGCAAACACAGACGCACGCATACACGCACACACAGACGATGAGTTTGTGTGTGTGACGGTAATCTCCAGGTCTGTCACCGTGGTGATGTGTGTGTGGCTGCTGTGTGTCTCCGCTAGGCCGCGCTGAGCCTGCAGGTTTCCTACATGAATCCCCCCCAGGATCAGGTGTGTGTGGGTGGGGAGGTGATCTCCAGGTGTTGGGGTCAGGTGGTGGAAAACACAAACGTCCGTTGTCCCACTGTCCTCAGCCTGTCTTCTCCTCATCGTCAGATAATTATCTCCTTCATCTCTCTCTCAGCCAGTGCTACACGCACACACGCGCACACACACACACACCAACTACAAGGCATTCCTGTCTATACAGCAGACAGGAATGCCTTGTAGTCGGTGTGTGTGTGCGTGCGTGTGCGTGTGTGTGTGTGTGTGTGTGTTATATATAGGTGTGACAGGACCTTGCTCACCAGCTGGTATTGTTTAATGTGAGAGACTCTGATCTTTCAACACCTACACGTGTACATTTCACACGCACGCGCGCACGCACACATGCACACACACAAACACTGTGCGAGGCACTACGTGAAAGGTGCTTTTAACCACACACTATGCACCGAGGTGGTTCAGCATCCCATATGTGATCTGACTGGAAGGTATAGAGCCTTCCACACATACAATATGTGCTGCTAAAGGATTTGGATATATCATATATCATCAACGTCATATTCTATATACATCACTCGTCTTTCTCTCTGTGTGGCGCTCTCTCTCCCTCTCTCTCCCTCTCTCTCCCTCTCCCCCTTCTCTCTCTCTCTCTCTCACCCTCTCTCTCTCTCTCTCTCCCCCCCTTCTCTATCTTTCTCATCTTCCATCTTCTCCCTGAGGAGGAAACAAACACTCGTCAGGCTGGACCAACTGGAGTTCAGTCACTCTTGGGAACACCCCCTCTCTCCAGGGTCTGAGGAGGTCTTCTCACAGCAGGGACTTCAGACACCTTCGCCAGGATCTAAGGAGGTCTGCAGTCTGCACTCTGAGAAGCTCCAGCTCTTCTGTCTGGACCGTCAGCAGCCTGTTTGTCTCGTCTGTCGAGATTCAGAAGAACACATCAACCACATCATCAATGAAGCTGCAAGATGTCAAAAATCAGAAGTCCAGAAGTTACAGGACAAGTTAAAGGTCCTTCAGAAAGCTAAAGACTGGGTCCAAACAGCAGATCAGATTAAGGTCCAGGCCCAGCAGACAGAAGGGAATATTCATGAGGACTATAAGATGCTCCAGAAGGTTCTACAAGAGGAACAGGATGCCAGGATGTGTGCTTTGAGAGAGGAAGTGGATAGCAAGAGTGAGATGGTGAAGGAGAAGATTGAGGGTCTGAACAGAGAGATAGAAGATGTGTCAGACTTCATCAGAGCTGTAGAGAAACAGCTAGAAGCTCCAGATATATCCTTCCTACAGAACTACAAGGCTACAGTGGAAAGAACATATCGCCCTCTGCCTCAGGAGCCACAGTGCACCTCAGGAGCCCTGACAGAAACACCTGGACCAGAACAAGTTATTGAAGGAGATCGCGCATACATTGAGACTAACAAGACCCGAGAGGTACTACGGAGCACTGATACCCATGTAGACTTAATTGGCTAAACAAAAATAAGTTTAAAAAGAGAAAACGCAGGTGTGGAAACATGGTCTGGCCTGGGGCCTCATTTACTAAACACACTTAAGTTACGATCAAATTTGATCTTAAGTATGATTTACATAAACCACTCTTTGCAAAGGAAATGATCTTATCTCTAAGCAAAGTCTAGACTGCTGGTAATGTAATGGGTGTTGCAGTTTAGGATGTGTGAGCATTCTTAGCACCCTTCAACAAGGTTTTTATGTTCGTTATGAATCAAACATACAAGGCACAACATCAGATATTATCTTAAGCAAAATAACATGACATGTTATTTTTAATGTTAGATGACCATATAACTAATATTGCATGGCCATGCTCATAGATTATACCACATTTAGTTATTACAATAAATATTCAGTTACAACATTGTTCTCCCCAGCGCGACCTAAGCAGGAGTCTGGATGAAATCCAGTCTGAGGAAGTGTGAGTATTGAATTTAAACCGTAACAGCCAGTCCAGTCTCACATGCTGGCAATATGGCAATTTTCCCCTGCATGGTACCAGTTCGATTTACTTTTCTCGCCTCGAATCTGCTCGCTTTGGGCGCTTTTCCACTGCATAGCATCGGCTCAATATGACTCGCCTCGCCTATTTCTCTTTTCCATTGGGCAACAGTTGGGATAGTACCTGGTACCATGTGCTTTCTCTAGTACCTGCTCCATCAAGGTTCCAAGCGAGCTGATGCGATACCAAGATGTGACGTGACAACAATGCAGACTACTGAATGGATGAAACCATCACTGCGTCATTGCGTAACACGGACATGAGCGCCGGTGGGTGTGTTGGTCTAAACACGAGGTGTTCAACAAAAAGTTCAACATTCAAGGTCAAAGCAAACATGTTCGCCACAAATGCTCGTCAATTCTGAACTCACCTCTATCATTTTGATGCTGGTTAAAATATCTACCGGTCTACAGAGAATATGGAACATGTCGCTGCATACCTGAAATGACTATAGTTAGTTGACATTTAGCCGTTTCTTAATAAAACAAAATTTGAGTTCACTTATGAAGGCACGCTACTTACCCACATAGCCTACGAACTCCCAAACATATGAACTGCATCATGTAATTCACAACTAACCTTTACCACGGCAGTGTGTTGGATGCTTGTTTTGACGGTAGTATGCTACTATTTATTTAAAATGTTTCCTGTTTCAGTTAGTTCTCCCTGTCGACTCGTTGGATTAGGCCTATATAGTCACTCATTCCACACTTGTCTTTTCTTTTCTGCCCTTAATATGACAATAATATCGTTTATCACAATAATTTCTGGGACAATTAATCGGCCAACAAAAAATTGTTATCGCAACGGTGTCGCATATCTGCAGCGTTTCCTTGTGGGTACCAGGAAGTGGAGCAAAAGATGATTATTGTCAGTAAGGTCTGACTCACAGAGAAACACTGACACACACACACACACATATTCTACTGAACAAAACATTGCTTACATTGCCGTGCGGTAAATGTAAACAATGTGAGCCAAAAATGTGATAGGAGTTAAATACACCCCCAACATTGCTTGGGGCTCAGAAATTTTAAACATGTCAGGAATCTGTTCAGGTCACTGTCAGCACCTTATTGGCCAATGTGTTGTGTCTGCTCCACCAACCAGCTGTCAACCGCAGTACCTTGAAAGATTTTTCTTCCTTTCATCATGCTGAAAGACCACACAAGCTCTTTTATTTATATTAATGTTCAGCTAACACTTCAAGCATAGCTCAAAGTTGCTGAGCTTAATACCTTTAATAAGAAATCACAATAATTGCAAAATATTATTCTTGTATTTCCTAAATAATTCAATAAATCTTACATGCATGAATTCATTATCATTCATGTACAATAATATTTACTGACAAATGACAAGACATACCAAATTCTTTACAAACAAAGATCATGTCATGATCATGCTTAATAAATCATAATCCATGATAATGCATAATTCATGTGTTGTCCTTGTACGAGGTCATGAATGAAAGATGTTTTAGATATGTAAAAGGTTCCGTAAATTGTTACCTATGTATTTAAACAATATGTAGACAATGGTAATGTTTTTTTTTTTTCAAATTTTATTAACCTAAAATCTGTGCCTTGTCTAAATTTTGTCTATTCTATGACAAATATCGAAAGCAATTTCAGGCAATTTTGAACTATAGCTGACTGACTTTGAACTCAACTGTACCTGAACTTTACCAGCAGTAGCGATTGTTTCTGTGACCAAAGTATATCAAAAATAATGATGTTCTGGTTTGTATTTTTGAGTTCTGTAACCATTGTTAACTATGTTAAAATACTTAGTATTTTCTTTTATTATATATGAGTTTATAACCCTCTTTCTATGTACTGTATGTGCAGCGCATTTATGTGCTATTTTTAAGAGGCTATTCAATTTTATTATGCATTTGTTGTTCAACGCCTGTCTGACATTCAGTCCTCTGGATGTCAAAGATTCCCCAGGAGGGCGTGTTAGTGTTACCAAAAGTGTCAGGCTGTCTCTCCAGTCTGACCGCTGCTTGTTTCCTCTTCAGAGTGAAGATGGCTTCCCGACATCTGCTCCCAGAAGAGGACCTCACCTGTCCTGTGTGTCTTAAGATCTTTGAGGACCCTGTGATCCTGTCCTGTAGCCACAGCTTCTGTAGGACATGTCTGGAAAGATGGTGGACAGAAGAGCCAATGCAGGAGTGTCCAGTTTGTAAGACAAGATCTCCCAGTAGAAACCCACCTCGTAACCTGGCTTGAAGAACCTGTGTGAGGCCTTCTCACAGCAGAGACTTAAGACACTTTCACCAGGGTCTGAGGAGGTCTGCAGTCTGCACTCTGAGAAGCTCCAGCTCTTCTGTCTGGACCATCAGCAGCCTGTTTGTCACATGTGTTTGGATTCAGAAGAACACATCAACCACTCCATCAGACCCATCAATAATGTTGCACAACATCAAAAAGCAGAAGTCCAGAAGTCACTGGAACCATTTCATGAGAAGATAAAGGTCCTTCAGAAAGCTAAAGGAGACTGGGTCCAAACATCAGATCAGATTAAGGTCCAGGCCCAGCAGACAGAGGAGAAGATTCATGAGGACTTTAAGATGCTCCAGAAGGTTCTACAAGAGGAAGAGGAAGCCAGAATACGTGCTCTGAGAGAGTAAAAGGATAGTAAGGGTGAGATGGTGAAGGAGAAGATTGAGGGTCTGAACAGAGAGATAGAAGATGTGTCAGACTCCATCAGAGCTGTAGAGAAACAGCTGGAAGCTCCAGAGGTCTCTTTCTACAGAACTACAAGACTACATTAAAAATCATCTACCGCCCTCTGCCTCTGGAGCCTCAGTATACTTTAGAAGCCCAGATAGATGTGAAGAAACATCTGGACCAGAACAATTCTCTATTGAAGGAGATCCAACATATCTTGTTATTAACAAAACCTGAGAGGTACTACAGACAACTGATCCATTTTAGACTCTTATCACATACGGTATTAGCACAGGATGGCTTTTGTAAAACAAAAATGTGATCTAAAATAGAAAACGCAGAGCTCTTCACTAGAGGCCTGGAAACATAGATGACTGTGGATACGTGATGATCTTGCTTCTGTTTACCTGTCATGGTTTGTTTATGATCGCAGGCTTTCACAGCCCGATGTCTGCTGATTGTCTTGGGACAAGCAAATATTGAAATTAAAACATCTGAAAAAATGCACAAATTTGTTTTGTTAAATATTTAATATTTCTATAAATGTTGCTTTTGCAGGTGCGATAACCGATTGCATATGTGAGTTGGTTATTTTTCTCAGATTCTTTCATTATTCTGAAGTTATCTTCAGATACAGATTTAATAACATTAAATATTATTTTAATGTTAGATGACTGAGCACATGACACATTTTTCCAGTGTCATATTCATTTTCCTTCTTTAATGAAATGTTCTGATGTTGTTTCTTCCCAGCGTGGACTATGCTGGAGTCTGGACGCTATCATGTCTGAGGAAATGTAAGTGTGAATTTTAACCCTAAGCATCACACAGTATATCATTGTTAAGACAGAGCCTAGCTCTGATCCGGTGTTATGTGCCTACTGGTTTCCAAGATAACTGGTTCCCAATTGCGTTCATGTGGTGTGCACCCTTGTGTTTACTTAACCGGCAGCACACCTCTGGCAGCAGATTCATCTAAATTACACAAATATTAACGATACGTTTTCATTCGTCACCTCATTATTACATTCACAAATGTGTTTTAAATTCATGAGAACTACATGACAACCCTCTACAACTCCTAGAATTATTACACATATTAGTTTCGAAAAGCCATTTTGTCTGGAGTGGGTCTCGATCACGCGAAATAAATTAACACAAATAACTTCACTGTTTGTGTGTGGCCCACAAATAATTAATTTTGGTCTGATACTGCAAACCATTGCAGCATTTTTCTGAGTTGGTATTGCCGACTTCCAATCTAAATGTGTCCCAGTGCATCTGCTCGGGATAACTTTTGCACCGTGCGTTGCTGGTGCTCTATTGTGACATCTAGTGGCAGAACATCACATATCAATTTTAAAGTAGAAGATGCACACATAACAGTATACATAAATTAATTGTTTGTCAAATTAAACAAGAATAAGTCCCTTATCGTGTGACTATGTCCCACAGGCAGGTTACAGAACCAAACATTTAAAACCCATTGATAAACAATATGTGTAACACCGAGCAGGGTGGCGAGGCGAGTGCAAGCGAAGAAAAAACGAAAAACAACACACAGGGCCAAAAGAGCGACGAGCCGCATGGCTCGTTCTTAAATAGAACGCAAAGTACTTACACAAACACAAAACCGCAAATGGCGTACAGTCACGTAACGTAGAACAGAATACATGAGCAATAACCTGCAACGCCCCGCCGCGAGTCACCAGCCTATATGCCCTCACACACGGCTGACGGCAATCGGCTGATCGCACGTGTGGGTGTCAGGCGCTGGCGACGCGGGCAAAGGGTTGTCTGATGATAGTATAATGAATTATATTGAGAAATAAATCATCCAGATGTCAGGGAAATAATAAAATACTAGATGTAGAATAATATTAGTCTGTAAATTGATGTGTTATATTTCTGTCTTGTTCTCCACCAGATGGCAGTAAACTCACTCTGGACCCAAACACAGTAAACTACCACCTCTCTCTGTCTGAGGACAACAAGAAGGTGACGTGGAGAGAACCAGTCCTATCCTGATCACCCAGACAGATTTACCTCCTGGTCCCAGGTGTTGTGTAGAGAGGGTCTGACTGGGAGATGTTACTGGGAGGTAGACTGGAGAGGACTGGTTTATATAGGAGTGACTTATAGAGGAATAAGTAGGAATGGAGTGTGTCATGGTGATGATGTGGGTTATGACACTGTTATTGTACAGCCATTCACAAACAGCTTCAATGTACGGCTCCTCAGATGGACTTGTGACAACAATTCCTCTGGCATGTAAGGTTACACCTTGCTCTACAATCTCATCGATCTGACAGTGTTGTCAAATGTTAACTTGTAGGCCATATTACTTGTGTGTTGTCATAGAGATCTGACTCTACAGTACCAGTATAACTGAACTGTCCTAAAACAGCCTAACATGAGAGAAGGAGAGGGGAGGAGTTCATGCATCTGCTTTGGTGGGTGTGTTAGATTTGATTAAGAATGCACTAGTTTTAGTTATTCCTGTTAGAATTAGAAATGAGAAATTGCACACATTTTACTGTAAAATTATATTGTTGGACTGATAAACTTGAGGTTGCACAATGGTATTCCAGAAATGTATTGAATTTCACTTTATTTGGTTGTTTGCTAAATGTATAATGCACTCAATACCTTTTTTAACAAGACCTTGCAAATTTAATGTTAATTAAAGACTTTAAAGTTTTTATTTTAAAATATTAAAACCAGTTAAAGGTATTTCGTAATTGCAACACAATACACTTTTTGTGAAGTTAAGCAAACATCTGCTCATGGTCTGCTAGCTGCCCATTCTCTGTACACGCTGAAAACTATAATCTGGTGTTTCTACACTGCCCTGGCTTTGTAATAGGGAACACAAAGTGGTGCAGGCCGCAAAACACCGTGTGTTACCAATGTGGGTGACACATCTTCTGAGGAGCACCCTATGGCATTGAATGGATATCTATTTTATCGATAATTTAGTTATCCTATTAATCGAAAGAATAACCGTTTAGTACAGCACTAATGTGTGTATCAGTTTAAAGGGTTTGATTCATGAACTGTGTTTTTTGGTAGAGTGACAGCCAGCAGTTTGCTGGCTGCCCTTGGCCTCCGCCACCAACATACTTCAACTTTGAAAGCGATTCCCTTCGGCTGCAAATTGCCTCAGCTAAAACGTGCGATGTCCTTTAGGAGACAAGTATATATTGTGTTAAATGATCCAAATGAAGGCTGGTGCTAAAGTTTTAGGTTTATGGTTTTGATTACACGATATATGTGTAGTGATCCCTCGGCATGCAGGCAGAAGGATTCTTTTTGCAATAAAATCTATAATTTATTGTTCTTGTCACTGTGGGTAATAAAACAACAAGAAACACAGTTTTTGAGTGTCTCTGGCTAATATCAATTGACAAAGACCCTCCCATTCGCTGTAGAAACCACAGCTAAAAGGGTTATTTTAACCCTTTATGGTAAAATACACTGACACATCACTGGATAAACCTACAGAACACAAAGAACGATCTGGGTTCTGTCAAAGGTGTCAATTTGACCTTGTGACCTGTCTCTCTGCTAGGGTTGGTACCGAAACCCGGTGACAATATTGCATCAGTTCCTTTATGATCGATATCTACCGGACCGAATGAAACCGCAAATTTCGGTGCCTTATTTTGCCACTTAGAAAATCTACATTATACATCTTAGTTTTTAAACGGGGGATAAAAACTAAAATAATGTGTTTTAGATCTGTATAGTTATGATACTTACACCTTGTCGTTTAACAGGTACACCAGCAGGTATACTGCATGCATGTGCCGGTGTAAACAGAAAGCATTTAATCAGTTTTCACACCTGAAAGTCCGGAACAGGGTCCGGACCAAGGTTCATGTTTATGCAAATTTGTATACATTTGATCCGATTCGTTCATAGGTTTGGTTTCACACTACATTTTTACATGTGAACTAGAACTTTGCCTGGCGTCCCTACACCTTGTTGTCATCACCTGCATTTCCCTATACTCGACATTGATTGGTTTGTCGTGCATCTGACGTTAGCGTTTTGTGAAGTCGGCTTTTAGACAGCCTTTTCCGCATGAAATAAACAGAATAATGAATTAACAGATGAATTTAGTTTCCATTAGAATATTATTCACACCAATAAAGCTACTAGAGACTTGATTGAATTTGCTAAATAAACATCTTCAAGTGCAAACATTATATTGTTGGCTCCATTGACTAGCTGGTTAGCGGTTGTAACCCCGTCTAGCTGGTTAGCGGTTGTAGCATTGTCTAGCTGGTTAGCGGTTGTAACCCGCTGTACTATGTAATTTTGACCACTCATTTGCAGTCACCTGTCGTGCAGAAAGTCCACCGAAAATTGATGACCAGTTTACTTTCAAAATAGAAACAATGATATTAGTCATACCAAGCACAAATAAACATAGAAAAAAATATTGCCCCTCTCCGGGAACCATCACCTTATCGTGGTGGAGAGGTTTGGGTGCCCCCATGAACCTGAGGGCTGTGTTGTCTG
>JAODTR010002519.1:0-13293 GCA_025399935.1 Amblyopsis rosae
GACAACACAGCTCTCAGGATCATAGGGACACACAAACCTCTCCACCACGATAAGGTGATGGTTCCCGGAGAGGACATACTCCAGTATATACTAGAAATTGAAATACCCTGCTAAATACTACCCTGCTTAGATCCGCTATTGCAAGCTAATTGTAAGCTAATTCACCAAATATCTCCTTGCATTTGTCTAGCTTACCGTTCTCTGTGCGTGCTGCAAAAAGAATTGGGTACTTCTACACAGCCCTGACTCCGTAAATAGCAACATAAACAAAGTGGTGAACACTGTTCACAACAACGCAGCCGTAGTACCACGCTTTGCTTCACAATGTGTTTCAATGTGTGGAGCGGCACTGCAGAAGGACATTGTTTTGCTTTAATCTCGAAGTTAGCAAGCGTTCTCGAGAGCAACCACCCTTTAATGTGTGTTCTATCTCAGGTGCCCTCAAACATGGCGCTGAAGTTCGCCGACGCCCACAACATGCTGCTGTTTGAGACATCCGCCAAGGACCCGCGGGAGAGCCAGAACGTAGACTCCATCTTCATGTCCTTGGCCTGCCGCCTCAAGGCCCAGAAGTCCCTCCTCTACAGGGACGTTGAGCGGGAGGACGGGCAAGTGAGACTCACGCCGGAGACCGCGACAAAGAGCAATTGTCCTTGTTGAAGCAAGCCGGGAGGCGGGAGACCGGGGGAAGGCAAGCAGGGGAGGGAGAGAGAAGAAGAAGACTGGCTGTACGTGTCGAGGACGAGGGGCGGGGTTTAGCGGGATGGTGGGAAAGTGAGGCTAACACAAGGTGAAGAATAAGAAGCCTTGTTGTTGAAGAAGAGAGAGAGAGAGACAGAGAGAGAGAGAGAGAGAGAGAGAGAGAGAGAGAGAGAGAGAGAGAGAGAGAGAGCAACCTGAAAAGAGCAGTGTGTTTTGTGGTGAAAATGATGGACTAGACAGGCATTAAATGCAGGGGGAAGAAACAGCTATTTGAAGAATCCCTGTTACAGACGACGTGGAAAACACTGGAGGAAAGAGAAGAGGAACAAATATATAGGCCTATAACCAATATAACGTAAATCCCAAGATCCATAGATCGAGCATATTCCAAATGTTCCAATATTCCAATAGAACAAATATGTGCCTATTAATTATTTGAAGGCCACTGTTTTACCTAAAACAGGTATTTAATGTAGAAAAAGCATGAAACTTGAAACAGACATGGTCACTTGACACAATTGAAGGCAATATGTCATAATGTCAACACAATAATGATAGACAAAGGGTTGTGTTTCCAGAACACAATATCTGATTTAGGTTCGGTTGGCGACTGCCACCAGTGCTAAGAATAATGTGGTTCATTTGGGTTTTGACTGTTGTTACCAATTTACAAATTACACGAATCACCTTCATTACTATAGGGCAGCTAAACGCTGCTCTCAAATGAACATTACGACTACTGTACTAACTACTTCTAAAGAAAAATCCAATAGGCAGTGGAAGCATAACAAATACACATTCATAAAAGGCTAAAGTAAATATATATATATATATATATATTATGCTTTTGTATGCTGTTAAAAATAATCCCAAAATCCAAAATTGTATACAATAATGTCATAATAAGATTTTAGGACCAGTGCAAGACCTTGAAAGCTAAGCCTTCTGAATATTGAACAACTGGCTTTCCCAGCATATATTTAGATATTGATTTTGAAACAGTAAGGCTCTTACTTACAGTAGCTGTGTGAGACATAGCTAGTTCTGCCACGGGGCCATGGAGAAGGGTTTAATGGCATGGCTCCTTATTCTTCTGTACTGCCAGTGTAAAGCTTTGTTTTGTTGTTTCGTTTGTGCATGGAATTACTGAAATGAAGGTCAGAGCGTGAACATTTATTTATCTGTTCTATTTCAGTCTCTTCAGACACAGCAGCATCATATTATGCAACAAATACATAATTTGTCTTATATCTTTTGCCAATTGTGAGGCATTAGGAGAAGCATATGAATCATCTTATATCCCAACTTGACATCTGTTTCAGATGATTAGCTCTCTAAATATTACTGCCTGTCATCTTGAATAAGGGCTGGGGAGATACTGAGCCCTGTATAAATAATGGAGACATCTTTATACTGACTTCTACACTGATTGCTACAGCATATATTTACAGGGAAGGAACATTTGCAATTTATACTGTTGGCCTATACTGTAAACATTAATTCAAGAACCTTGCGTAAACGAAAACAAGTCTGTATAAAGGACAGTGTCAATTATTTGTGTAGATACATTGTTAATATGTATTTTAGAATTATTTCTGTATCCAACAGCACTAACCCTACATAGAGCCTTAATTAATTTAATCAAGCAGGCCTTCTACTGAACTGACTGTGATATTCCCACAACATATTAGCGCCCTCTACCTTCTTAACATAGAGGAAGCACTGGTGTTGGACATGACCAGCGCACATGTAGATCATAAATACTGTACATTCTGCATTATTATTACTAAGGGTGTCTTTTGTTATGTTTGTTTTGCTTTCTGTAAAGGTAGAATGTATAGAATGCATGATGGGTATACTCCCAAGTGCAACCAAAATCCAAATGCTTTTGAGTATTCTGTATATGATGCCAAATCTGGGGTCATTTCAGAATGGATTGTTTTACACCATGATTTTTTCAGAGAGGAATTTATGCTAATTCACATATTAGACAGATTTCTAAATTAGTCAGTCTATTCCAGGTCTCTTTGAACAACTCAATTGACCACATAACTGGAAAAATATTTAGTTTTTCTCTTTTAGAACAAATGTAGGAATGCATGCTCTGAGTCATTCATAGCTCTTACTGAGTATAGTCAATACACAACAATGTAATGTCTATAACAACTTTCCATGGCTCAATTGAATCAGGTAAATGTATAATTGTGACGCACTGTAAATGACAACACACTGTATTAGGGTAATACAACCGTATGCCTCGGAAAAGAATAACTGTGCCTCCGTTTCCAGTACATTTTATAGTATATGGTTAGTACTGAATAAGACAATATTTGAATTTACAGAATGCCTTAGGTTACAATAACAAACAGGCTTGTAAAAATAGTTCTGCATCCCACCATTTCTTAGATTTGCCACATATTTGAATTTTGCAGCGAGCAGATATACAGTACATCAAGTATTATTTAACGTTGTGTTACTACTTTGCGGTAGTATTTATGAAATCAAGAAAAATAATTAGCAAATTGTAAATATACTTTAATTCATATTAATGTTAGTATTTAGTATTTTTTATTATTTTATTTTAGTTTTTTTATTTAGTTTTTTTGTTAACTATATCAGGTGGTCATTCTATATGTTTTGTATGTTACATATATTGTTGTGGTTGCAAACTTCACAAGATTTGTTTTCTGATCCTTCCGTCGATTTTTACTAGCTATACTAGGAAATTGTAACATCATGTTACAGCAATATCAAAATGTGTATTTTTTCCTAGCCCATTCTTTGATTTTCTTTCTGAGTAGGCTATGCATCTTTGTATTGTAATTGCTTCGTCATGAATATTATCTGTTGCATCTTATTCTCTTCAGTGTCACAATACTATCTCTTGTGTCTGTTTAGGTTTATTTTACTCTTGCATCTTCGTATGTTAGTCTTTCCAACATGTGTCTTGTGGGTGTCTTCTGTTTCATTAGCCATACAATGTACGCCTAACTCTAAACAACATGTATTATTTCTACAGTAATATATTAGTTTTCCACATAAAAATATAATACTGAGAATAATACGAGTGTGTAATGGCACAGTGTGACATCTGTATTAAGTAGTATACAAAGAGATCGAATGTTACTTTTGGAAAATATTAAATGTGTGAACCTGTCATATATGAACCTACCTTTGTTTCCATTTGAAAGGAAACAAGCGCTATCCTTGGTACTGAAATCTCAGCGGATACTGGCATTCTTGGCACTCAATGGTGGACACATTGTTGTTTTTTTTGCTGAAATACTAGGGAAACACCAGAAATACATTGTTGTCAGGTCAGAGAAATTTAAAATACTTTTTTATTTAAATATGTCCATATTAAGAAAATTTTAAATACTAAATGCATTAGCCTAAATAGTATCCTCTGTCCTTAAAGAGATGCAGGCTACACAACATGGCACATATGGCACTGTGATGTTAATAATGATATGATAGATTATATGCTTTTACACTTGGTGTTGTTGAAGTAAGTTATAATACATTAGTTCTGGTATATGTATTATTCTACATCAAAATGTGTGTAGGCAATGCTGTGAGAAATATCATGCATTATGTAATGTAGTAGGCCCTATCAGACTGACATGTTCCAAGAGGAGGAAAAGACAGAGGTGACGTCACACGGAACAGGGTGAGAGATCCGGATTCCGGTGGGATGCACCCAATGGCAGCATAGTGCAGCCGTAATCACATAACATTAGCCACAGGCTCATTTAGAGAGGTATAAATCCGGAATTACAATTCTGTAACGAACGAGAAACAGCGTTCATAAAGAGTGCAACGGGGGATTTGGGCTTTATAAACGGTCACGTTATCGCGGCCTATTCTTGGGATTATCGGAATACCAGGTCAGATCCGTAGGTACAGTACGGTAGGCTAGCTAGCAAATCAACAGCCGAACTCTGCCAGCGCTGGCGGTGCGCTAGAGCCAGCCAGCTGGCTACCTTACGTAGCAGACGGTAGTTAGCTAGCTAGTTAGCTGTGTTCACTTGCGTCATGGACGAGCTAGTCGTGGAAGTGAGGGGAACTAGCGGGGCTTTCTACAAGGTAAGTCGGTTCCCGTTCCTGGAATTTGTGCGACTCTGTAACGTTTGGCTAACTGCTGTAGCATTTACCTGCTTTTGGACTGTCTACCAAGAGCCAGCATTTACCGTAGCATCATTGAGCACCGGGGCCTTGCCACTAGCAGCCTCTAATATGTGCAGAAATTTCGTAAATAAGGTGAACTGTACTGCTAGTTTGATCCTTGTGTACATTACCTACCTAAAAAGTTCCTGCTATACGAAACATGTTCTTCTTCTGACCTGCTTGCTGATCAGTGCTCAGTCAACGCTGCAACAGTTAGTATGTTTGACGTTTGTTACATATTAGTACAGCCAGGTATAACGCTTGTTATAGTAATAAGCACTAGTAAGTGATTGACATCTTAATGGTATCGAGCAGCTGCAAGGTTTATACGCAGCTGGCGTGTATCAACAGCTAGCTAATGGGTTTTGTTCTATGGGGGGGGGGACATTTTCTAAATGCATTGGTTAACAAACAGGATCTATTAGGCAAGAAGGTTAATT
This sequence comes from Amblyopsis rosae, assembly GCA_025399935.1. Taxonomy (NCBI): domain Eukaryota; kingdom Metazoa; phylum Chordata; class Actinopteri; order Percopsiformes; family Amblyopsidae; genus Amblyopsis; species Amblyopsis rosae. The sequence goes on from JAODTR010002519.1 coordinate 5,310, forward strand.
CTGTGATCTCCAGTCGAATTGACCCATAAACCTGTCCCTTCATCAAGCGCTAGTTTGTAGTGTAAAACACTCAAATTAAATTTAGGATTATGGAAATGTGGACATATCTAGATGAGATGTTACAGATCTTGTGACTTGTTTCTCTAACCATCATATTGATGGGAATAGGTGTCCCTGGCACTCTTACGCTTACAGCTACTTCAAAATGGCATTGTTTTGTATTCTGATAACAGAACAATATTTAAGTCCTGAATGAAAACAAATGCTTAACACCGCCCACAGTAGAAGGAATGTGGAACAGAGATATATATAGCACAATTAAGTTAACAGAATTTTAGTTCACTATGTATATAAACATTTCTTAATCAGGCTGTTTTGGTGTATTATTTATTTTATGATTTCTGTTAAAAACACCACCATTGCCTGCAGCATTATGCTGCATATAATGCATAAACCGAGATATTCTGCAAGCTTTTAGCCACACTATTATTCAAGTTCTGCTTGTTATTGAATTATTTTCCAATTTGTTTTTTGAAAACTATCTGTTGTAATGTAGTACTAAATATTTATTTTGACTTGTATCTAGGCCTGTGTGAAAGATGTCCACGAAGGATCTGTTACTGTGGCATTTGAAAACAAGTGAGTAACTCAGAGTCAGCTAAATATTCCTCAAGACACCATTATGTGGCTCAATATGTGGTGGCCATGCTTGTATGTGTACCTGGCTTTCTTAATGCCTGTGCGTTGTTGCAGTTGGCAACCTGAGCGTCAGATCCCATTCCAGGACGTGCGATTCCCTCCTCCAACTGGGTTCTTCAAGGAGATTAATGAGAGTGACGAGGTCGAGGTAGGAAAGGCTAAATGCTTCCATTAGCTAGCTTCATTTAAAGAATCATATGAGCCACATCACATATTTCTTTTGAAGTCAAAGTGGGGAAATGGGCAGGGCATTTGCTCCAAAATGGCTGTGAGTTTCCGAGGAGTGGAATTATGTGGCATAGCATTCTTTAAAACATTTATGTTGTAAAGATAAACCGTTGTATTTAAGTTACTGTTTTAGCAGGACGAACAAGCCAGTTTAAGACCAAATGAACACATTTTATTTGAATCTCTGAAATAATAGGCTTGATTGCATTCTTTATTACTTAAAGGTAACGTCAGCTATTGCAAGCTAATTGTATGCTAATACACATTTTGTCAAATTCAACAAACATCTCCTCGCATTTCACTATCTTACCGTTCTCTGTGCGTGTTGCAAAAAGAGTCCGATACTTCTACACAACGCTGGCTCCATAAACGGTAACGTAAACAAAGTGGCGAGCACCGCTCATATCAGCTTAGCCGTAGCACTACACTTTGGTTCACAATACATTGCGATGTCAGAGGCGGCGGTGCAGAAAATCATGGCGTGGAGCAGTACTGTTTTGATTTGAGCTCGACGTTAGCAAGAATGACTGACCTTGCTTTTAATGGGGTATAGGAAAATATCATGTTTACAGAAGTTACCATTAATGCAATTATGTTTTAGGGTTGATTTGATTAAAGATGTGGAAGATGAGACCTGTTCCATTAGAGATGTGTCAAGCTACTGTCTCCTTGTGCCAAACGTCTTGAAGGGGTGCTAACCTAGTGTGTATTGTATTTTAGGTCTACTCCAGGGCTAATGACAAGGAACCATGTGGATGGTGGCTAGCCAAGGTTCGCATGGTCAAAGGAGAGGTAAAGACATGGCATGTTCCTATAGTGATTTTTATACATTTTTTTTATGCTCAAAGCATAATATTACAGTATCATCTCGATAACTTGTTTATAATGTTTATAAACATGCAGTGTGATGATTTAATTTAGATTAGCCTACCTTTTAAACATATTAATATGTAGGCTAAGGTGGGATGTTGCTTTCTCTCTCTCGCTCTCTCTCTCTAGTTCTATGTTATAGAATACGATGCATGCTACAATCTGGAGGAGATGTTAAACTCTCTCTCTCCCCCTCACTAGTTCTATGTTATAGAATACGCTGCATGCGATGCTACGCTGAACGAGATTGTGACGTTGGAGCGGTTGCGGCCGGTGAACCCCAACAATCCGGCCACCAAAAGCACCTTCATCAGGATCAGGTTGGATGTTCCCGAGGACCTCCGGCAGATGTGAGATACACACACACACACACACACACCACAAATATGGGCCTCTTTTCTGACATGATTGACCAATCCCGAGCCCCGCCCCCCTTAGTTACTGTAACTAGTTTGGACAAAACAGCGTAGTAGGCTATAACAGGAAAACGCAAAGTTGACGGAGTTTGTGTCGCATTCCAATCTTGCTCAACTGTTATTTTGCAAGAGCGAAAAGGGGGGCGGGTTTGGGATCTGTCAATTACGGCTGAAGGCATCTTCCTTGGGCCTGTGTTTCTTTGGATTACAACCCCTAAACAAACTGCATAACCTAATGGCAACACAATATCTCAATCTTAACAACTCACTATTAAGAGGCAACAGTGAAATTGTTTGGTTTTAAGATGAAATCGTCCGAGACTAATCAACATAAATGCTTTTGTTAAATGTATAATAGGATATGATGCTTGCTAACACGTGGGTTTGTGTCCATTGCCAGGTGCTCCAAAGAGTCCACACATAAGGACTTTAAGAAGGCAGTGAAAGCCTTTAGCATAACCTATGACTCCGACAAGAAACAGCTGGCCATACTGGTGCGTACTGTTCTTTCACACAGATGTATGAAACTGGGTCTCATTGACTAATTGACGTGATTTGGCAGTCGGTGAACGAAGTCACAACAAAGCGGGCCAACATGATGAGCGATATGCACTTCAGGAGCCTGCGCACCAAGATGTCTCTTATGCTGAGGAATGAAGAGGCCAGCAGGCATCTAGAGGTAGGCGCACCTGCTGCTTTTCACCGGCAGCTTCCACCTTGTCTTGATTTACACAATGGACCCTTTTCACAGGCTTTGGTGTAGCATGGTAAACACAGCTGCTGCTAATTAAATGAATCATCGGCCTGTTTGATTTACATTAGGATTAGCAAGCACTGACAATATTACCGACTAGTTGACTACACATGAATGCTGTGACATGCCTGTGAAAGGATCCATTATGATTATGTTATAGTTAGGAGTCAGTTAATACAGTGACTTCTGACCTGACAAACCCAGTCATGGGCTATCAGCCACTTAATTGTGCTGCATAAAAATACTACAGTCACACAATATAATACCAGAATTAATAAATAAATAAAAAGTACAGTAAGCAAGATTAACATGTACGTAAACATCTGTATGCATATAGGGATTCAAAATAACTAAAAGGTCAGAATAGTAATCAACTCATGATTCTCCAAGTAAGCTGCACGCTTGCATTGAGTACATTTCATATGCATAGCATTTAAAATAGCTGGGCTCTCAGTATACATGCATGTCAAACACACAGTCATTCTCAATCCATCTACAGTATCTCTCTCTCTCTCTCTCTCTCTCTCTCTCTCTCTCTCTCTCTCTCTCTCTCTCTCTCTCTCTCTCTCTCTCTCTGTATTCCCTCGTAATCTCTGTCTCCTTGTTTGCACAGAGCTCCAGACAGTTGGCGTCGAGGTTCCACGAGCAGTTTGTTGTTCGGGATGATTTAATGGGTCTGGCTATCGGGACTCACGGGGCCAACATTCAACAGGCCCGCAAAGTCCCTGGAGTCACCACTATAGACCTGGATGAAGAGACTTGCACCTTCCACATATATGGAGAGGTTAGCGAATAGCAAAGCCCTCATAGCCGTACAGAATGATGTCCAGTGAAGATACAGTGTAAAAAATCAGGTCTTGGGTTTAACCGTCATTCTGTCTTTGGGCTAGGACCAGGAAGCTGTACGTAAAGCCAGGAGTTTCCTGGAGTTCTCTGAGGATGTTATAAAAGTCCCAAGGAACTTAGTGGGTAGGTTTCAGTTCGGTTCCCTTCAGTGCTTCTAATGTCCATTGCACCTGTGTGTGCACAGGTGTTTAGCATGCAGCTGCTGCTATCTCATGCTTGGTCTGCCTGTCTCTGTCACTCTGTCTCTCTCTATATCTCTCTCTCTCTCTCTCTCTCTCCTCCTGGTCTTGTAGGCAAGGTGATTGGTAAAAACGGGAAGCTGATCCAGGAAGTGGTCGATAAATCCGGGGTGGTGCGCGTTCGTATTGAGCCTGAGAACGACAAAAAGCCCACACCGTCATCTGAGGAAGTGCGTGAGACAGTTTTTTGTTTTTTATTGGACCGATACCGATTTCCACATTTCTCCTGCCGATTGATCGGTGCATCCCTAGTTTAGCCCTGTCATTAGATACAGGACAGAGGTTGGCGCTCTGAGGTCTGACGTGCCGATACGACGCGTCGCGACTAAATGCCAGCCAACCTGTTTTCTCTTTCCCACAGGGCCTGGTGCCGTTTGTGTTCGTCGGCACCAAGGAGAGCATCTCCAACGCTAAAGTCCTGCTCGACTACCACCTCAACTACCTCAAGGTCAGCTGCGTTCCCCGCTCCACCTCACCTCGCACTCACACGCTTGGCGGTGGAGTCAGGGTTGCTTTGAATACCTTTCCCTCCATTGCCATGGGGATTTAGCTCCACCCCCCCCCCCCCCAAGCAGTGCCATGGCTGGGGTAGTGTGGTGTGTGTATTTGTGTTCTCATTTATAGAGCCAGGGCTGTTTAGAGACATCGTATTATTCTTATAATTTCTTTTTATTTATTATTATTATTATTATTATTATCATCATTTCTTTTTAATTATTATTATTATTATTATTATCATTTCTTTTTATTTATTATTATTTTATAAATCTGTTTATTTGAAGTCACAGGCACAATCAAACACCATACTCAAGTATAAGAAAATGTACAAAACATACAAATGGCTGACTCCACCGTTTTTAACTCTAGTCCCAATTACGAGCCCCCTTGACCCCTCCTCCTCTCGCTGTGCACTGCAGGAGGTGGACCAGCTACGTATGGAGCGTCTGCAGATCGACGAGCAGCTCAGGCAGATAGGAGGAGGAGGAGGCGGCAGCGGTGGGACGGGGCCCCGAAACGCCAAAGACAAAACCTACGTCTTCGACAACGGCACGGGCCTGGGCGCGGGCGTGGCCCGAGGAGGAAGCGGCGGCACGGGGGGGAAACCCTACAGCGCTAGAGGGGGGAGGGGACGGCGAGGTGGAGGCGCGGCTTTTGCCTCAGGTACCGCTTCACTGGGTGAGCTGGAGGTGGAGGTTGTCTTCTGTACATCGTTAAGGGAATGAAACGCTATTGAATGCTCTCAGTAGGGCTGGGCGATATGGACCAAAAATAATATATTTAGGTAGAATACCGATACACAATATATATCGGTGTTTTCTATAAAGTGGGCTAAATCCTTCAGGCATAGAGAAAAAACAAAAAAATCTACGGAAATGTGACATTTTAAATTTTTTGCGACATTAATTGACATATGTCAGTTAATTAACATATTCTCTGGTGGTCACTCGCTCCTGACTCCACCCCTCAGGCCAAGTGCAGGCATGGAGGGAGAGACGAACAAATCAAAAAAGTAATGAATAAATGCATAATATAACTATATCGATATAAACGATATTCTTATATTTCTTTTGAAAAAATTCGGATATACCGGTATATCGCCCAGCCCTAACTCTCTGTATGTTTTATCAAATCGAACTAAAATAATAATTTGACCTACAATATATAAATGACGTCTTGGCCTCCTAGAAAGAATATAACAACCGCATGTTAAGAGTGTAGTGAAACGCCAAAGGGAAGATGATATCCTACAATTGTTTGTTTTTGTTGTTTGCATTGTATTGGTTTCAACAGTGTCATGTAGATGTATGTGCTGACGACGCATTATGTGCTGTCGCTATGCGGTACTGTATATTAATTCTGGATAATTGACTGGACCATGTCCTTATCACCCTAGTCCTAGCAGCCGTCCCCCCCCCCCCATCCCCACCCACTCCCAACAACGCAAGTGTTGACAGACTCCTTTAATAAAAACTTTTTTTTTTTTTTTTTTTTGTATTTTTTTATAGGCACCAATTCGGAGGCATCCAACGCTTCGGAAACCGAGTCGGACCACAAAGACGAGCTCAGCGATTGGTCGCTGGCCCCTACCGACGAGCTGATGACAGGAGGCGGGACTCTGCCCAGGCGGACAGATGGGAGGAGGAGAGGCATCGGTGGGGGTGGACCGCGGGGACGAGGAGGCAGAGGAAGAGGAGGAGGAGGATATAAAAGTGTGTGGTATCCATTGCTTATTTAAACGTGTGCGTCTGAAATCACAGCCTCATTAATTAACTTTGGCTCATAGGACATCCCTTCAGATTCCCAGTTTGGAGATGTATTAAATAATAAAAGAGTTTAGTCATGGCTTTCAAAGTCGTCGTGGCCTATATCGGACGGAAGCATGCGTGTCAGACCCCCAGCTGCGATTTAAGTAGGGGAGACAAACAAGTGATCCAGAAGGGTTCGAACCCCGCTAACTCCTCACCAACTGTCGAGGTGTCCCTGAGCAATACACCCTAACCCTAACTGCTCCCCCGGTGGTCAGATGTTGCTCTCCACCACCGGGAGCAGTTGGGGTGAGTGTGTGTGAATGGGTGAATGTGAGGCTATACTGTATATACAGCGCTTTGAGTGGCCGGAAGGTGGCAACAGCGCTATGTAAATGCAGTTATTTTACCATTTATTTAACCCCATAGTGTCTTGCACAGCCCAGTCAAATGTTGCACAAGGCTGAATCACAACAGTAGGAATTTAGCATGTATCTCTGCTCTTATTTTCTAGGTGAAGACATCCACTGGGGTGACCCGCGACCCCGTTACATCAGAGACTCCAAGAATAGACCACCGGAAGAGTCCTTACAGGTAAAGCACTCTTACGCTACTAAAGCTAACATTTTTGGTTAAAAACAATGTACGATTTGCCTTACCTGTTTGTAATTAACATAAATGTAGTAGTAAAAAAATGTATAAGTAAGAAAAATATAAACAAGAAAGTACACACAAACCAGTGTTTCCGCTATGTACATTTATTTATGGCGGCCCGCCACGGCTAGATCACGAGCGCCACTCCGAACCACACACAAAGATTCGCGTCAATGCATTGCACAGCCCATTATGCGCGGGTAGCCTGCACTAGGAGAAAAGGTAAATTTAATTGGTCAGTTGTCACCCAAAGGGGCGGTGCTCTCTCATGCGTGTTCTACTTCGCCTAAACACTGGAGGCTAAGCCACCAATCAATCAAACACACCCCAGCTACCCACCGGACTCGCATTCAGTAAGCTAATAACTCTTATCATGCATGCGTGTTTTGACTTGGTTGAGATAATATTAATTGAGAAGTTGATCTACAGGAGCCTTTTGGCCTACTGCACTATATTCAGCTATATTTTGTTTTCCTTTAGCCTGTATAAAAATACCTTTTTAAAATTAATAAATGGAAAGGCAGAAACTGGTGCTTTGAAATTCACCAGAATGCAGGAAATAAACACACATTTCTGGGGGAACCCGCTGATGCTCCGCCCCGCCAAACATCAATCCTCCTCCATTAGAAGCAAAACATGCATCCATGAGGTTTTTTAAATGCATTTGATTTTAGATTTTTCCAATTACAGTTTTTTTTCAACCGCTAACACACATTTTTCAGAACTATTCTTCCTTTTTCAAAACATTACACACAAATCCATGAATCGCACACACAAACCGCAAAATGCCTCATATCTCCTGCAGAATTAAAAATTACATTCAAAACACCACACACACAGTGCAAAAGTAAATACCACCATCACCTGACAAACGCTATGTCCATAACAGTACACTCCTGGATATACCATGTTGGTCAAAATCTAAAGCACGTCTAGCCTTTGAGGCCTTCCCTGCCTAGGTCCATACAATGTTCTAAATGGCAGTAAATCACACAAGGGGGTGAAACAGGACACACCAAAGTGATGGTGAAA
>JAODTR010002530.1:0-13293 GCA_025399935.1 Amblyopsis rosae
GTTATAGACTAGGTGCAGATGCTCTCTCTCTCTCTCCACTAGTGTTATAGACTAGGTGCAGATGCTCTCTCTCTCTCTCCACTAGTGTTATAGACTAGGTGTAGATGCTCTCTCTCTCTCTCCACTAGTGTTATAGACTAGGTGCAGATGCTCTCTCACCACCAGCTGTGCGTTCCTCTGTAGCTCCAGCACCTGGACGGTGTGTTGCTGGATCATGAGGAGCTCGTGCTGACGCAGCATCTGCTGCTGTGAGAGGAGCTGAAGCTGAGCCTGGGCGGCGTGCTGCAGCGAGCTGCTCGCACCGTACACCCCCGGCCACATTGGGCCGCCACGCTCCAGCACGTCGCCCCCTGCCGGAAGCCAGGGAGGTCGGATGTCAGGGTCAGAGCCATTTACAGAGTCACGTCACCTCCGTTCCAATATACCGCCCCCCCCCCCCACAGCGTGGAGCCTCAAAACAGTTCCCGGAAGTTAGCCGCAAATACTAAATGTACCCTATAAAGTATATTGTAAGTCGGTGAATTTATTGACTACTAATTAACAAGTTATACAAAGTTATTCATCTGTAAATATCTATTCAAATTTCCCAACAGGCACTTTTAGGAACCGTTTTGACTCTCCATGAACCATGTCTCATGAAAATGTCGAACTTCCATTGGCGCAACTCTCTTTCCATGGCTCTGGTCAGGGTTTATTGCAGGACAGCACCCAAGACCACTACAGTGTGTAGTACTCCGAAGAGTATGGTAGATAATAACACATTCTTCTTTCATTAAAATAAGTAACAAAAATAAAGTATTAATTTGCTATGAGCCATTATTTATCTATAGTGTACATAGCTTCAGACATAATACAAATTTTGTGCTTTAGCTTTACTTTTCATGCAGTTTATTCTTGGTGTGTACGTACACACACACACACACACACGCACGCACACACACACTATATATAAACGCCGGTTTTGTTGCTGCTCGTTTGTGTCCGATTCTGTGCCAATCTCACAGTGTATTGTATTTGTACATGACATTAGAGCATGTCCACAAAGTACACACACACACACACACACCCTCCCCCCCAATACAGTCAGGAGCAGTGGAGAGGTGCCGTCATACCGTAGTGTTGCAGGTGCTCCGTAGGAATGACTAGAAGCTGTCCAGACTGGGGATCTCTGGCAAACTGATAGGGAGGGGGCATAGAGCCTGATAAGGAGGAGGGATAGCCCGGAGGGAGGGTCTGGTGGAGTGTTGGGGGACTCAGGCCTGGAGGGGAGGGAGGGGGAGGGGGGGTCAGGTAAGAGAGATGGGAGATGAATGGAAGTGGAGAGCCAGCGCAGGGGCAAGAGAGTGAGTCAGAGGGTTTTTTTTTTTTTTTTGATAAAGCCCAGATCAGCTCAACATCCTCCTTCATGCAGTATTTATAGCCCAAGCTGAGGGCTTCCATCAGGGAGAATACGCAGAGTTTGGCTGTTTGAGAGCTTTCTGTTGTTTTGCCCTCAGTGTCTAGACAGAGCTGGCCCCGAGGGAGCTGTGCGTGCATGTGTGCGTGTGTGCGCGCTCTCACACAAAGAGCATGGCGTGTCGCTGTGTCATGCGTGGGCACGTTGTTATTTCTGGAGGAAGGGGTCAGCTGGGATGGTCCAGGAATGTCCATCGGCGTTCTGGAATGTCTGCAGCACTTGACCCCTTCAACCTCACCCGCCCCCCCCTTCCCCCTGCCGAGTGGTGTTCAACCAATCAGGACGCAACTACCTCCTTGCCTTTTCAGATGTAGGATGGGAGGAGACAGCATACGCTGCATGTAAACGCTGCATGTAAACGCTGCATGTAAACGCTGCATGTTGCCTCGCATAGAGAATCAATGTCTAATCACATACCAGGAAAATAAATTAATACGTTATGTTCCATTGAAAACAATGAGGCATGGACTGGCGCAGGTTTAGGCCACACGCCATGTACACACTTTCATTCACACGCAAGCCCTGAATACAGTTACGCACAGTAGAGGTCTGCTGGCGCAGAAGAAAAGTGAGTCTTTCAATGAGAACACTCTTGTAAAGACAACACAGCCTCCATATTACAGGTGGCAGTGCACACATGCAGTATGTACAGTATTCAGGCATGCTATTGGCCGAAAATCAAAAAGGCAGGAAAATGTACGGAGTGCACAAACCACCAGGGTGTCGTCACAAGATAGGCTACATGTTTGTGTGTTTGAGTGAGGGAGCTTTGAAAAAAACTATAATTATACCCCTCTACTGACCCTTTAACAGGGTTACCCAATATGCCTACTGAAATCCTCTCAAGCCCCAAGGCTCTTGTAAAGAAAAACATCATATCTGATATAATAAGAGTCCATTCAGAAAGCGACACTTAGGCAACATGTTTAGGATACAGTCTTTGTAAATCAACCCGATTTAATAATGGAAATATAGAAAATCAGCCTGAACCCAAGAGAATAAAGAAACGTTAGGTGTACACTATACACTCCTTCGCGGTTGATGAAGAAAAATAAAATAAATAAATAAAATCCTCCTGATTAATCAGGAGAAATCACACCCCTGAGTGTTAGCACTAGAGACTCATAGGTGACTCCTACACACCGTAGGGCGAGCTGGGGAGCCAGACGGGGGGAGCTCCGGGCCGTGACATCCACGGGTGAGAGGTGAGAGTTGAGGGGTCAGCAGGCCAGCGGCCTGCCCCTCCCGTCACCATGAGGTTTGGGGTCATGAGGCTGGATGACATCATACCGCTCGGCAGTCCGCCGGACAGTGGCGCTGGGTGCATCTGGGTGAACTCCGCCAGCTCCTTGGACTCTCTGAGCAGTCACATGGAACACACACACACACACACGGGCTAGCTAATGAGCTCGTACTGACCGCTGACATGTCGTCACGACGACCTGTAATGGGATGTCATGGTTAGAGTCATGTGGTTTAGGCTGAGGTGCGCTTTATTCGAATATTATGTGACCCACCTTTACCCAGAGGCTAAACAAAACTTAAATTCAAACAACAACAGCAGAAAACCCCGCCCAGGGTTCTGGTGCAGATGTCAAAAGCACTCGCTCAATGCAACATTGGGCAGTGTTCAATATCCATTATGCTGAACTATGTGACAATAGTGAATTAACTCCATTTGACGGGGACAGGATTGAAGGACGCTGTGCATTAGGCTAATGAAAATATCTGGCAGCCACCCCCGCACGACTGGGGTTGGCCCCGGTCACATTCTGACTAAAGGAAATACAACTAACACTCACAGATGGGTGGGGGGTGGGGGGGTTGTGGGGAGAAAAGGTTTCCATCCCCTTTGTGTACGGTAATACACAGCACATAATTGAATGCGTCAAACATTTCTAAAATGTGAGCCTCCATTAATGTGAATTATTATGAACCCCCCCCCACACACACACACACACACACACACACACGCACATTAAATATATCCTCCCTTCTAGAAGCTACCGTAAACAACTTCTACCAAACTACTTGGCCGTTACTCGTCAGGTTGAGGTTTGGCCCTTGCCCTCTTACCTGAGAACTTTATCTTGTTCGCGCTCCAATCGGCCTGCGAGCAGCCGGGCCTCATGGTGACTAGCCTGGTCATCCCGTCGCTCCTCATCTGCGAGGACGACAAGGAAAGAGGGGATGGTGATGGATAACAAAGAACGAGGCCGATGATAAGAGTCCGGGCATAGAAATCAACAGTAAAGAGCTGAGAGACAAGATGTAACTAAGGGAGGTGGGGGGTGGGGTACGGGGCCTATACATATATGTAAAGGGGACAAGTCAAATCAAATGCCAGTCTCTCCAACCCCGAGCGAGTGAGCAACTGCGCATGTACGTACGCATAAGCGAACCAAGTGACTGCTTAGGGCCCCCTCCCAAACACAATTATGTCAATGGTTGGTAATCATTCAAAAACGCAGTAGCCCTATTGGGCTATGTTATTGGCCTGGCTAGCATTGTAGCATGGTGTAATAAATACCTGCTGCCTCTTTCAGAGCTGGTAGCTTATCACTCACATTCATCTTAAAAGCAATGCCACAAAAGACGTACTTTGAGGCAGATAAATGTCAAAATAAAATGATATCAAATAACTAGCACGGTGAAGGTATGGTTGCATGACAAATTACACTATTTGTTTTCTGGTTTATATTATTTTTCAGTACACTATGTTCAGTAGGCTATAACACTTTGTGCTGTTACCACTTTGAAAATTAGCTTTAGTGCAAATGAACACCAGATTACTGTTGTGAGTTTGTTGAAAGTAGATGAAAAACCATAACCATAATGTGACATTGGTATGATGTAAGCAACACATTTAGTTATAAATAACTATATTACAGGCACTAGTCATGGAAATTCTGGAATATCATGGCATTTTAATAAAGTCTATTCCAGGCATGGAAAGTCAAGGAATCTTGTAATGTTTTGGGTCAAGTCAGATCATATCAGGGAACTTAAGTGCCTGAGGAAGGTTACTTACCCAAACAAAAGACACAGCATGTCTTTCTCTGTCTGTATTTTTGACCTCAGCAGTGATGATAATAATAATAATAATAATAAAACGTTAAAAAAGTTGATCTACAGGAGAATTTGAAAGCAATACAGAATGCCTGATAGTCTTACTGCATTATATTTTGTCACCTGATGCCTAGATTTAGAATTGTCCTTCACATAAAAAATGTCCATCATTTGATGGAGAAAAGGCACAAACTGATGCTTTGAAATTGTCCAGACTGCAGGAAATTGAATGTTTGATAAACGTTTCTCTCTCCTTACAAAACCTAATTTAATTTTTACTTGTGTAGTTCTTACTTGGGTACACGCACACACACACACACACACACACACACAGAGTGACAGCTTTCACTCCACATCAGCTCTCATCAATTAGTCTCCGTTGCCCCCAGGAGAACAATGTGAACAACGGTCCCATTCGTAAACCCCACCTAAACAACATTACAACAACAACCTATGCATGCTATCGACGGCAGCGCTCAAGTGAGACCGGGGAGCGAAGAGAGACGGCGTAAAACACATGGTGGTGGACCACTCAACCATGCAGTGCTCTCCACTCAGGAATAAACACACACTGCAGCATCTCTCCTGTCCTACTCTCCGCTTCACTCCCGTTCTCTCCGTCGATGCGTTCAAGGCCAGGCTGACAAGACAGTACCCAAGCAGCACACAGGCTGTGTGTGCCCGGCCCGTTACAGGACATCAGACTTTAGCAACCCCCAACGTGCTCCGGGGGAAAGGTTTCAAGGCAGTTACCAAGGTTACAGGGCGGCTGTCCCATACGCGAGGCTTCTCCGCATCGGAAAGCAAGCGATTAGAGTCTCTCTCACTGATCTCATCCATTACTGAGCCAGCCTTCCTCCCTTGCGCCCCCTCATCTGCACTCCCCACTCCTCACGCCCCGCCCACTGCCTCTCTGTCCCCTCTCTCTAAACGCCCCCCCCCCCCCCCATCCATCCATCTCACTGGCTGAGCTCCACTGCTGTTTATTTAGAGGCCTTCTTAGCCAGGGACTAATGCCATTAGACCATCACTCTGCTCCAGCGAGGGAAATAATCACCACCCCCCCCAAACAGGGGAGAGAGAGAGAGAGCGCGCACGCGCACACACACACACACACACGCACACGCACACGCACACGCACGCACACACACGCACACACACGCACACACACGCACACACACACGCGCGCGCTCGCTCGCTCCTCGTCTTTCAAATCTGATCCATTGCTTAGCAACCCATGGTCTTATTGTAATTCAAAGCTTGTTTGTAGCAGTTAGCTGCTGCTCTCTTTGACATCTTTAATGCCGACATGGGACAGGAGGGGGGGGGGGGGCTTACACAATAGAGTGCAGAGGGAGTGTGTGTATGTGTGCATTTGAGAGAGTGTATAGGGGGCCTCTGGTGGGACAAGGCAACAGCAACACTGGAGAACCAACTCTGGGGAAGAAGAGTGGAAGTCAAAGTAGAAACTGCCAGCGTAAACGCAGTGCGAGCTGAGAGCAAGAGAGAGAGAGAGAGAGAGAGAGAGAGAGAGAGAGAGCCACAGGAATGGGAGAGCGAGCACATAAGGCAGAAATGTAGCTGTACGACCTTGTCATGTAATAATAGACGCCGGTGTTTGGAAAGGAAAATCAATGCACAGCAAAAAAAGTTGCCTTTCCCACAAGATGTCTCCCCTGACATAATTACTGATCCCAAGGAAGAAGGAAGCCAGTAATGTTACACGCTCGACCACCTTTGAGTCAAACACGATTGAGGAAATCTAACTTTGATCCCAAAGAAAATTAATCCTCCATTATTTATGAGAATGAGAAATAATTTGCTCCCGGTTCATTTAACTAAGGTGGAAACTGCTGTTACGACTATTAAAAGGAGGACCAGTGGAGCAGCTGCTGTTGAAGGCGTGAGAGGAAATGCATTTAAAAATCTGCTTTTGGTGAGTTTAAAATGTACTTACTAAAGCGTTACTGCCAGTTTAAGGAAGTGTAATCATTCACTCCCTATTGGGTTTTTCCAGTTAAAAAATAAAAACTATAGTCGGCATAACTACATGCATAAATTCACAGCAGGAGTTGAAGCATGCCTAGATGCCTAGTGCCTCTTCAGACACAGGCCAGAGGCTTCATGTAGTTTCTGTAATGCCCTTACCTTTAATTGCCATCTGCAGCAGGGGTCTCTGTGTTTCGGAGGGTCCGCCGCTCTGCTTGCTGGTGCTGCCACTGTCCCGTTGCCTGGCGACCGCCACGGCGATGCCGACAGGCGGGTGCCGCACCTCGCCGTCTCCCTCGCGGCCGAAGGATCGAGCGCTGTCTGGCCTCTCCTGTTCCCTCTTCAGCTGGGGGGGCCCCCTTGACAGCCCCAGACCCCCGCCGCGCTCCCTCTCCGCTTCCAGACGCATGCTGCCCAGGCCCCCGAAGGGCCCTCGGGCGTCCGCCGCATGCCTGGACGAGCCGGGGGCGTCCACGGGAAAGTTGCCGCTGTACTTGATGAGGCTCTGCATGGCCGACACCTCACCAGGCTCCGAGCTGGAGCCCCCGCCCCGCTCCCCGGCGCTAGGACGGCCCGCCAGAGGGCCTCCGGCGCGGTACAGCGCCGACGGCTCCAGGTAGCGTCTCTGGCCGCCCGAACCCTCCTCGCCGCCGCGACCCGCCGCGCTGGGCTGAGCAGGGGGGTTGTGGGGGGCCTGGTGGGGGCCCCCTGGGGGAGTGTGCGGGGAGTGGGATGGCTGCGTGTGGGCCGAGGGCAGCGGGTGGCCGTGCTGGGCCGCCAGCGCCGCCATGTGACTGGTGGCGTAGTTAGCCAATGGGCTGATGCTGTTCCACTTAGGCTCCGCCCCTGCCCCCGCCCCCGCCCCTGCCCCCGCCCCCGCCCCTGCCCCCGCCCCCGTCTGCTCAAGGCCCAGGCGAAGCGCGTGGCCCGGAGCGTCCCTGGACTCGGGGCTAAAGCCCGACTGGCCGGACGAATAGGCCGCGTCGTGGGCTCGCTTAGCGGCCAAGCCGCTGGAGCGAATGACCGAGCACTGCTCCCTCTGGTTGGGAAAGTCGCCCTGCTGGGAGAGGCGAGACGGTTCCGTCCTCTCGGGGAACCTGTAGCTGTCCCTCTCCCTCTGCTTGTTGTCCCGGGCCTGCGAGGCGATCTGGATGGGGCCCGCGCGCTCCTCGTACACCTCCACAGAAGGCACATACGTGGGCGCGCTCACCCGCTGCTCTCTGATTGGCTCCCTGGGCGGGGGCTGCAGCGAGGGCGGCAGGCCGTAGGAGAGGTGCTGCGGGGCCTCACTCCGCCGCGGGCCCCCCCTCTCTGTGTGGGGGTTAGGGTGCGGGGGGCCCGCCCTGTCTGCGTCCTGGCCGGGGTAGCGGCCCGACGGCGGCTGGCTGGGAGCGGGGGGAGGTTGCCGGTGCCTGTGCTCCGCTGCGAGGGCCTGGGAGTGTGGCTGCTGGCTGGCAGGGTGGAAGGACCACTGGTGCTCCCTCTCCCTGTCTCTCTCCCTGTCTCTCTCCCGTTGCCTCTCTCTGTCCCTCTCCCCGCTCCTTGCCCGGCGCTCCTCCTCACTCCTGCTCTCCTGCGTCAAGTCCACCACGCTTTGCGGCCGCTGCTCCTCGCTCCCCCTCTGGCGCTCCCGGTCCCCGCGGCAGGGCCTGTCCCTGCCCGCGTCCCTGGCCGGCCTGGGGGGGGGTGTGGCGTTGGATCGGGAGGCGGGGGGAGCAGATGGCGGGGGGAGAGAAGACTGGCTCATGGTGGAGTGCAGGTAGAAGCCCTCTGAAACACAGCATGGTAGAAGACACTTGGGTCACAAGCTTGGAACAACCGCGGGTATCTTGCTCATGGATCCAACCCAGAACCTTTGGACTGGGAGTCTGTCACGCTAGTCGCTCACCAACCTCACCAGCAAACCCAGTGAGATAATAAATTATGTAAACATCTATGAGGGAACTAAGCATGGATCTAAACAGACATGCACTGTGAAGAAGGGAATCAGTCTAAAACTAATTTTTTTCTTATGCATTCAGGCTTTAATTAAACCTTTATTCCATCTTGCGGTTGATGTAACCACAATAATCTACCAACACATGGGAAGTCATTTAGTCTAATAAATTCACACACACACACTACTACGATGGCCATGCCAGGAAAAAATAAGAAAATATCACAAAAGTAGGTGGGCAACATTCCACAAAGAGAGAAAAAAAAAGAAAGTATTAGAAGGGAAGGATCTGAAAAAAGAATAAACAAACAGACACCAAGCACACTCCTACTCATCCCTGTGAAGCCGTGCTTTGGGAGGTCTCTGTAAAACACTATGACTCCGCTCCGCTCTCTGTGCACGGCTAGCGTGGGCGGCTGACAGCCACCGACCTTTGTGAGAGTCGTAGAGGTGATGCTGTGTGAGGGAGGGAGGCTCCAATTGCCCCAGGGGCAGGTAGGGGCTGGGGTACAGGCTGCCTGCCAGCGGAGGGTAGCCTGCAGAGAGGCACAAACACAAATAAGGTTTAGACAGGACACTGGCAAGCACACACTCACAGGACGCCCACTAGGCACCTCGACACCTGAGATTTAAATAGACCAGATCACGCGATGCAGAATCACCTGTGATATTACACACTTGAGGCACTGAGCGCAATTCATTTCACATAGACTCATTTGTATCCGTGTAACATCTGACATCTGTGAATTGTTTAGCACATTTTGCTTTTGCGCAGGAGCTCCAGAAGGTCGTAGAAGAATCGTGACCTAGATGCAGTGTTGTGATGATTTTACACGGATGACGGCAAGCTGCTAGCTAGAGCACTTAGCGCTGGAAGTAGATGCACATTAAAGCTTGCCTTCACACCTACCAAAAACATTGGATTGTATTCATCTATTAAACAATATCTATATACACACGCACGTCAATATCATTTGTCTGACAAACAAGATAGTAGAGGGTTAATGGGTTCTGTGTTACGACGTATGACGCCAATAATTATACCTGACCAACTAACTCCTTTTAGATGAACATGGTGTTAATTAACTACACGGCTGCCGTGCCCAGCTAATGCTGACGTATGCAGTTAGGTGGACCAGGGAGAACAGTTGACTTGGTGTTTGGTAATGTCTTCTGCCAGACAGCTGCTGTTCGCAGAGACCCGTTCCTAATATAGACGCAGGCGACCGCACTACGGATATGACATTCTGGATGAGTGTGTCAAGACGGGGCCTGCTATAACCTTGGTGCCAGCCGTGTCACAGCTCCAGGACACGGAGAGGAAAAAAAAAATAAATAAAATAAAAAACACACCCCACCCAGGAAGGTAGCGCGACATTCCGTATTCCAACTAGGGCTGTCGCGGTGAAGAAAATGTCCTTGCGGTGATTAAGGGTGCCCCAATACCGCGGTCTGCGGTATTGTCGCCATTTTTTTGTTTTGAATGGTCAAGTTCGTTGCGCAGAGCTTTCACACCTACCTGGTTGGTCTGAACCAAAACAGGTGTGAAAGGCGCCTCGGACCACAGCCCCGACCAAAGGACCAGGATTTGGTCCGAACAACAGTAGTTTCCGTCTGAATCATGATTCGCTTGGTTTGCAGTGTGCAAAGGCTATTTTAGATGTTTCGGATTTCCCACAATTCTAAAGACCAATCAGTGGGTGAAAATCGTAGTAAGTTATGGTGACGGAACGCAGGTTTGTCAAGTTCTTTATATACAACCTTCCTTAGTGTGCTTGCAAAAATTTTTTAAAGGGATTTGAAACCAAACCTGGATCAAATTTACACAATAGCCCAAGAACATTAAGCATGGTACAGCTTTGATAGCGGTGGCTTCTCAAAAAAATGGCTAGCAATAAACTTTTATCTCTACCACCACAGACAGGGGGGTTTCTACTACCACAGACTAGGGGGTTTCCCCCCTCCCATCTGACTCTTTAGCCACAGCCGCAAAGTGCCTTTCACTTTTAGTAACATTAGCTGCTATTTAGGCCAGCGTGCTCGGTGTGAACATTCTGCAAGAGGCTCTGAAGGGTCCTATTCATATCAGAGCAAACTGGGGAGGTATTCTAGCCAGCAGTCGTCCTCTTTCCCATCCATAACCTTCAGCTGGCTCCACCCACTTGATCGTTATAATTATAGAACCCAATTTGCCCTGGTTAGCATGCATTGACAAAGATCTTGTGTCTTGCCAGCGATATAATCTGCTTTAAGATGAATAGTCAAGTGATCTGATGATTCGCTGGTGTTTTCCTCCTCCCCCTGTTTACCTCCACACAATGCGGGATAGGTTTCCACCTCTCTGACCTCCTACGCTAGGGAGATTGGACAAGGAGACTGAGAGGACACCGGGGAATAGAGATTAACTGCAGGCCGAACCTCCGGTTACCGCTGTGGTTCTCCAACAAAAGGAGGGAGGGGTAGAGACCCGTATGAGCCTGGAGGAGCGCTGTAAGGAAGAAGTGGAGAGGAGTGCAGGCCATTGCTGTCGGCCCACATGCTCCGTGTGACATTTTGCAATGCTCGTTTCGACGGCCAATCCGTAGCGTTCACGAAACAATACAACATGAAGAGAAAATGGGACCTGTTCTTGGCCAGTGCTCACGTGTGTGGTAGAAAGGATGGGGGGGGGGGGGGGGGGGGATACTGAAGAAGACAGAGGACTGGCGAGGAGAACGGAACGAGGACAGAGAGGATAGGGCTGGGCTCCGGGGACGAAAAGAAACAACACATGTGGAAAAACACATTATGTATTGGGAGCGGACGGGGGACGTCGAGGAAGGACAGAATCAGGGTGTTCTGGGAAAGTAGGACAGCTGGGCGATGCCGGCACACGGCAGAAAGAAAGAGAAAATGTGAAATAATGGAGACGCTGGGGACAGTGACAAAGTACGGGTTGGGCAGCGAGCTCAAAAAAGAAACACGAGAGGGAGAGGAGGGGAAGACGGATTACGGCGAGGCGCGTAAGGGGAAAGAGGGGGAACGGCAGAGGACAGGAGCGGCCTCCGCATGTAGGACAGTTGCAGCAGGGCAGCGGAATCATCACTAGCAGCGGGGTGACAGAAATGGAACAGCATCACACTGGCGGAAGCAATGAGAAACAGAGGGACGGCACTCCACAGTTAGTCACTGGAAAACACTCGCCAACTTTGAGCTCGAAACTTAATCTCTCCTTTCACACATCGAAAGGCATTGTGATGCAATAAGCAGCACGACTGCTTTGTTCACGTTAGCTGCGTTCGCCATGTTGTTGGTGTGGCCATTTACGGCTTTGCAGACGTATCGGAAAATAATTGTCAACATGCAGGGAGAAACAGTAAGCTGGCGAAATGAGGAGGCATTTGGTGAGTTTGGCAAAAAATAGATCATCTTCCAATTAACTTGCAATTGCTGACTATACCTTTAAGTGCAGGGGTGCAGTGGGAGAAATAGCATGTTAACATGAAACCATTTGTGTCTGTATGCAGGTCGTGTATGCAGGTTATGCACTAGAGATCACAAGGTGTGGTGGGGATGGGCTACTGACCGAATGAAGGACACAATGGAGGGTAACCTGGTGTGTTTGGGGAGGTTTTTATTTTATTTTTACCTTCAGGGGTATGAGAAGCCCACAGCTGAGCCATATGCAGGCTGCTGGGATTGGCGGCTCTGTAGGCGGGGTCAGAGGTCAAGGGGGAGGGCCCTGGGTAGCCGGACAGGAAGGGGCTGGAGCCTGTTGTGAAGGCATCACCTAGGAGACAGTAAAACACAATTAGTCACCTTGGCAACCGCAAAAACCAAAACATACTGAGAAGTGCTTCATCGACAGAGCAGGTCGATACAGCTTGTGATTTTCCTGCCCAGACTCCGTGTGTGTGTGTGTATGTCAATATATGTCTTTTCTATTCACGTGGCACATTTTAATCACATCATCACTGAGCCACTGTGCGCTCAATTGCAACAAGCCAAACCACAGAGAGCCTACAGAAGGACACTTAAAGGCATAGTCAGTCATTATGCAGACAGATTGTTGACATTTGAACGGGATCAAAACAAAACCTCTCTAGTACCTTCAATGCCATAGGGTGCTCCATTACACACATTGCAAAGGCTAGGATATTGCCGGTTTTTCTGCACCAGTTTGTGTTCCTATTTATGGAGCCAGCCAGCCAGGGATTATTTCTTTAGAGCACTGTAAACTAGTGTATTGCGAGGAGATATTTTGTGAATTTGACAAAATAGCTTACAATCGATTACTACACCTTTAAAAATGTCATAAAACATTTTAAACAATATAGCAACAACCAAGTATGTTCTCTATAAACATATATAGAGTAACGGCATCCATCTGAGCAAATAATGACATCACTCTCCCTGCGTGCATTGTAACCCAAGCTCCTCTATTCATTGTTTTCATAGCCGGTCCGGTCCTGCTATTGGCCCAGCATTCGTTTTGGTCCGATATGCTGATGTGTAGTAGGGCTGAACGATTTTGGGAAAAAATCTAATTGCGATTTTTCTGACAGATATTGCGATTTGATTTGCGATATTTTTTTAAAATCAGGATTTAAGTTAAATATATATGTAACATATTTAAAACATGTTATGGAGCATTACCACATGATGAGATGGCATCAAATTATTAACTGCTCTATATTCAAATGAAAAGATGACAGCATAAATAATGCTAATAAAATTTTAAGACATGCAACAGTCGGTGCACATTGGCAATTTTAGAAATGTTTTTGAATGTGCTTAAGCACAACTAAATTGCATTTCAGCATCCCTTTAAATAATAAATGAAAATAATTATTTTCAGACATTT
>JAODTR010002541.1:0-35025 GCA_025399935.1 Amblyopsis rosae
TCGGGATCCCCCAGTCAGAGCTTGCTGATGTTGCTCGGGAAAGGGAAGTTTGGGGTCCCTTGCTGAAGCTGCTGCCCGGATAAGTGGGAGAAGATGGATGGATGGATGGATGGATGTACATTTTCAAAATGTAAATAATCTTCTTGTGTTTTTTTTTTTTTGCATCATAAATGCTAATGGTGACAAACTGCACAATGTCGAGGCAAATTAGATTTAACCATCAAACACTTAATATGATAATCAGCGGAACTAAACATAGAAGACATTTCTTTAAAATTAATTATTTGGCATACTATATCTGCCCGTAGGGTGCGACGTTTAAATTGGCTCAGTGAATCAAACAGTTAATCAAGAATTTTTTTATTTAATTCATAATGAATGGCTATTAGAGTGACTTAAAATTGCATACTGTACACTGTGTAACTGAGTTTTCTCAGACACTGATAAGAGTATTGCTTGCATAAGTAGGCTCGAAGCTATATTATTCAAGTAATTTCCTTAATGGGTGTCTGTCTCATAGTAAAAATGGATAAACATAGCCGCCACTTACTGTAATTGCAGTGGAGCATAGATTATTTGTGTGGTATTATATAAAAAAATACCAACTAAATAAATTATTATGACGAGGGGCATGAAGACATCCCATATAGGATTATTATTACAATTATTCTAAATGAAATGGTGGACTGTTCGTAGTAGCCACAGTGCCTCTCTTCAGCAGTAAAACACGTATTACATTTTTAGCTTAGAGTTTAGCTCTGAGCATTTCAGGAAATGCCAAATTGTGTGATTATACTCACTGTATCATCCAACAAGTCAGAAACTTATTGATAAAGAAACATAAAAATTGCAATGCTAAAGCACTATTGCCCATATTCAAACAGGATCTTATTGTTCCTACAGCAGGGAGTTAAGATGATGTAAATCATTAACAAATCTGTTTAAATTAATCTTCCATGTCTGTAGTTATTGTACATGAGTTAATTTACAGTACAAGGCATCTATTACTCTATGATGCTTGTGGACCAGCCATGTTGGAGAGTTGGAGCGCATACTGTACACGCTCCGTAATTATTCCTTCAGAAATATCATTGCAGTTTAAAGGAACCACTGTAATGTAATAGCCTGTCACATACAGTACTGTACAGCGCTATATAGTATTTTGCAATATGTTCTGTCATGGCGATAAGCAGTTGAGCCACACATATGGTGTTGATGAAAAAACGTGGGATAGAAACTGACACAGCAATGTCATGATTCGTAAAGTTTATAAAATAGCATATGCATTGTTACATGCATACCATGTTTACTTGGTCAATGTATACAGGAGTACCTACTATACAGTATTTGCTCTCCAGCTAAAATAAGGGGGGGGGGGGGGGTGCAGCTTCAATATTTACACTGTAACTAATTTCACAGTAAAATAACAGTAAATTACTGGCAGCAGAGACGCCGGAAGTTTAGTGTAATTATTTTACAGTGCATATACTGTAATTTATTGGAACATAATCTGACCGTATTTTGGTTTACAGTGTGATGACAGTAGAATAACGGTGGTTTACTGTAATTTTGCAGTATATACAACATACTACAGTATTTATTTACAAAGATTTTTGCATTTATTGCATATAAATCCCCACAAATGGGATTTTTTTTATAATTAAGACAATACACATACTATAAAATATTATTTAGTGTAGTTAATTATAAGTCATCAATCATATGTACACCTTAATTGTAAGACAAACAATAAAAGAACAATAAAAGAGTCTGTATCCAGAGATTTTAGACATACTTGCCTGAAATACATTTATAATAACGGCACGTCTGAGAAAATGTTAAATTTCATGTTCAATTATACAGTATAGACTAATAATTGTAAATTCATAATTTTTAACGGTTGGCCTAGTGAAACAAAGTGTTGGAGCTCAGTTCCTATGTACTGGAGACAAATTGGGCACCGGTCCAATTTAATCCCTGGTGACAACACAGGTCACAAGTGACACACAAGTGACACTGAATCACCTCCCTGGTCCTCTTGTAGAGAAACTTTAGTAAATTCACAAATAGAATATTTGATATAACGCTTTATTGCTTGTCGTTTGAAAAAATACGTTACAAACTGACAATCATTTTGAGGCGCATCTGTAATAGCGTACAGCCTACACAGTGAAACATGTTTTTAATCATACCTCAGTTTTGTGCTTTGAAAGACACTGTCAAATCCAAGTCCCTCCTTTTAAAAATATTACAATTACTTCTCATTTGTGGTTAAAGTTGTCTCTGTAATAGCACAAGTAAACCAACAAATTAAACATGATAGCTACATCTTTACATTAAGTGACTTTAATAACAATTGTACTGGTTTTTGTTGCTGTCTTAAATTTAGTCTAAGGATACACCTTACTGTACCAGAACCATTCAACAAAAAATTTGAAAACTAGTATTTTGTTAGTAAAAGGATAGTTATATATGTTTGAATATAAAGTTAGATCTATTGTAGCCTAAATGATAAGATGACCAAAATACATTTTACAAAGAACTGAAAAATCACTAACTTTGATGTTAGCTACAGTAGCTAACATTGCTCGAACTACAGAGCCTGCTTGGCTAATTTGAGCAACTTGACTTAATGAAACATCTGACATGTCATCAGTTCAATAATCATGCAGACAAAACAATACTGAACACTACCAATATATGGAGATAACATAATGTTACCTTTTTGGTTGAACTCCATGTGGACTTCTCTACCAAAGCTGTGCTGTCTCGAGCTATTTCAGCTAAAAAAAACTGTACAAATTACAGTTTTATGCGGTTACTGGTTAACCAACAACATTAACTGTTATTTTACATGTAAGGGGTCACAATTTAACAATAATTAATATTTATTATGAAATACAGTAATATACTGTGTTGAAAATCCACCGTAAATTAACCATTATTTGTTACAGTGTAATTTACATTACAGTATAACGTAACAATTATTACAGTTTAGCAGATCATGTGTCTTCTGTGGATGAGCAATCAAGAGAGCAGACGCTTTGAAGTTCCAACGTATGATGGCACTTTCCCATAACCCAGGTTCAACCGTACTGCCCACCCACTCAGTTGAAGACTGCAGACTCTATAATAATAATAATAATAACCCTCTGGCATCTGCTTTTCAACCCATCTTGACCGACGACGAGAGAGCCAAGCTGTTTGACTGCGTTAACACACGTTCCCATAATGTCAACAATGTAGTGAAACCGGAGATGTAATGTAAAAGCAGTGTGCATAATAGCCTACTGTTTTTAGACTGGACAATTCACTTTACTGTAATGATTTGATGATGATGATAATAATTATTATACACAAGCATTATTGCTGTTTGGTTTTAAGCACATCCCTGGTGTTAGTAACTTCATAGTCAAACAAGGTCCCAAGACACATCAGCATACATTTTTATCCTAACGGTCTCACATAAAATGAGTTGTATTAGCATTTCTAGCCAATGCCTTATTATATTTTCTGTATGGCACCAGAGGCAAAAGAGTTAGTTAGATATATACCCAGGGACTGTTAATACACAAACGGACTGAGTTTTTCTGAGGAGTGATCCTCCATTCTGGAGCAGCAGATGGTGTGAAGCAACTTAGAGCATGACTAGGAAAAAAAACTGCTGCCAAAAGCATTTGAGCCTATTTTCATAAGCATAAATGAAATAAAGTGCAATGGAAAGGCATTTTAGGGCCTTGAGATTAATGGCAAATGCAAATTTGTTATACAGTTCCTGGCTGGGACTCAAAGGTAAAGAGTCTGATTAATTTAGAGGACTTTTGACAGAAAAAGTACTTTTAAATAACTTTTACAATTACAATTTACAATTGTTAAAAAAAATAGAAAAAGTAAAGTAAGTCACCACTTATGCTGCTAAGAGTCACGCCCAACCGATAATTACATAACATGTGAGTAGAGTAGATTCACTCATCAATACTGTTTCTGCAAAGATTGATAACGATCACTGCATGTGAGTCATGTGTATTGGAGTAGGGAGATATATAAAACATGCAGGGCAGCAGCCCCTCCAGGATCAGGATTGCCCACCTGGTCTACACTGTAGTAGAGAATTGATTATCTGAAACATCAAAACTGTTCATTCATAACTAAATATCAGTAAATATATTTTCCAGAGGAAACACTGATGCTGTAGTTTATTTCACCGCTATTTAGTGTCTCATAAATTACAGTATAGTAAGTGGACAATTACACTGTTGGAATCACTAACAAGCATTGTACACTGTTTAGGCAAAATTATGCTGAATCTGCTTTGTTCCTATGAAAAAGTGTTATGTGATAAATAATATATTTTTTTCCGTCTTTGCACAATGTCTCTAAATATGACACTATGGAATTCAACTGTGCTCTCCTCATCTCAATGGCTTTATCTGTGATGTGCAACTTATGAACTACAGAGAGACTCAAGGGTTTTGCCAGTATGGATCGCCTGATATCTCCCTCTCTCATTCATGGAGATAAGCACTGTCTGTCAACTTGACTGGCATATCAAAGAGGGGTGCAGCTTCTTGCCTTGTTCCAAGACCTGAGTTCTTGATCTTTTTTTTCCTCATCCATTTACTGGACTGGTTTCAAATGTAAACAGCCATCACATGGCTGCTTTGTTTACATACAAAAAGAGCAACCCGGATGCTGCTGCAGTTTTATTAGAATGGGAGCTCACAGTAACATCTTCAAACACACTATGGGAAAAAAGTATGATGCCTTTCCAGAACATAAAGGCTAACGCCCACTAGTGGCGTCTGTGTCAAGAGACACTATACTATACTAGGGTTTAGAACATACCTGGGCAAAGTCAGGCCCGGGTCTGTTACATCAAACATAAAAAAAAATTATGGTAATGTTAATACAACATATAATTACTCTCCCTGCAGAAAGTTTCTTTATTTACTGCTGCATAAAAAAATATATAGTTAAAGTTAACTGTTACGTTTTATTATGAAAATTATGTTGCATAGGAATAGCCTATACTGTATATGCATAAATATGCAAGTTAACAAAGTTAGCTATTTTGTGTTTTTATTTTAAAACGCTTCAAACGTCAGAAGAAGTGCATTCCTTGGCGAGCCTGTGAATCACCACCAGTGGGTGTTGGCATTTAGGCCCGCGATGTATTTTGCTCGTGCCGGGACACAAGAGATGATCTTCAACACTTCTACATTAATAACTGCTGATATTTCAATTATATTTCTAATCAATTTATTTGTAAATATTATATTTTTTGTTCTAATAAATTAAGCACTTTATTACACTATTAGCATGTATCTTTGAGGATTTAATGTTATTGATAATGCCCTGATAACATCACCCTTTCATTATAAATCGAACATATTTGCTTACAAATGCCTGCATCTGTAGACACACTAAATGTTTAGATAAAAGCTCAATTATGTTCTTCTTAATGTACATGTTTAATTTCACCTTTGTTATCTGCTCGATTCGTTATCTGCTCACTTCAAATACAAGTGCTGTGCAAAGAGGACATCTCTGCCCACAGGAACTCAACAGCGCCACACTGCTTTCTGTACTTCAGTGCTACTAAACCATTACCGTAGTGTGACATACCAAACACTTTTTTGCATTATAGTGAAGTATAGGCAAAGTAAAATTGTTTTCAAGGAAAAAAAGAGATAGAAAAATGAACACGCTTTTATATTATGTGACAAATATGTATTATTTACAAGCTATTCAAACATATTTATCCCCAGAACAGAGTGCCTGGGGATAAATTACCCGGTTTTGGCGGCCTGCTGTAGGCTATACAAGCAAAGGTCTGCAATAAACTTATAGACCTTACTCATAACTGATCAGGTTTAATGTTATGAGGATCACTATACCACTATCCTTGTCTGATGGCTTGAACCATATCTGTACCACATCTGTCTTCAATACAAACATGTTATGAATCCAACCTTAGCCGTAGACCATGTGTTGATTCTCCATGAAACAAAACAAACAACTTCTGAACATGCTATTCCTGTTTAGCTATAAGCCTGTAGTAGTACCCTTCCATGGTTCCCAAGGATTTTTTGGCTGAACATTAAGTGTCTTATAATTGCAGCGTCTTATAATTGCAAATGTGTTTGATGCCTTTTCTATTTGTATAAGGCGTGGTATTGCACACAGAGGAAAACATGTGCACATACAGTATCAGTGGGCTAACATGGGGCTTCATGCCTCAAGGGCTTTACAGGCTACGCAATGGAGGGAAAAAAAATGTATTTTTTACATTCACCTCTCTGTCCTTCAGAAGGTCTACGGCAGGCTCACTGGAGATGCCACAGAAAAGTAATTGCAAATTCAGGCCTAGTCCAGGTGCCACCATTTATCAGAGGAGAGTAGACATGTTATCCATCTACTTTGGTGTTGTGCAGATTGATTATATATTTTTACAGGTTACAGTTTACAGATGAATTGTGTAATGCATCTGGGCATGCGGTTTATTTCGCAGATGCCAGTTTTATCGGGATGCATTTGGAAATGTAACCACAAAATAATGCTTCTTTATCATTGACCAGTTCCAAACGATGTCATGTTTACATTAAATGTTATACAAATTAAATTTCAACAGGTTCTTCGTGCAAGCAGTTAAATGAATTAAAGGGATATTTTCGTTGCATATTTTAACTCTAAGGCAAAATATTACGTGTGAGGGTATGTATATATTAAAATATAATATAATCACTGTGATTGTGCATCTACTGTTAATGTAAACTGACTAGACAGGGATACATACTGTAAAGTGGAATATAAATCACTCCAAATAATAGATAGCTTTTTAGGGAGTCCATGAACGTCTGAACATTTCAATATGTTCATTTATATACATTTCAATATATATGACAAGAATGCACTATGGAACTTGTATTTATTTATTAAATGACCTGATGTTCTGCCACTACCTGATGTTTTGTGTTCAGTCTACCATTATTACCTGTTTACTTACTGATATACATCAGAGGGCGATAATGATGACTTTATAGTGACATTTGACTGACACACAGAGGCAGCAATGTGATTTAGTGAAGAGGAGGATTGGGATCATATTTATGACCCCTCAAGGTAATGGGAATGGTGTCAATAATACCCAGTTTGATAAATCTTACATCCAACATAGCCATATTACACACAGATGAGTTGAACTGCATGGATCTGAGTGACTAGAATACATTGATTCATATTCTCTGTGATCTCAGGTGGGATGTTTTAGACGGGTGTATGCAGCTATTGACACATTTACCTCACTTTGAATAAATGTGTCTCTTAATGCTGTAAAAGTAATACATAATTTTAACTTGGAAAGCACATAATTACATTGTAATTGTGAATTTAATTTGCAATACTAGACAATAATATCTAGTGAGAGATATCTAGTGTGGCAAGCCTATGTCAACATTGAATGTGATTACAACCCCTTTCTGTCTGTTTTTGCATATTAATAGAGAAATATCTCAAAATGTTGACACATTTAAACATTGCACCAACACAGATTATTTAGCTAAAGTTAACTAAAGGATTATCTATAAATCATGCTGTACCAAATATGAAATCTAGATTTATACTTAAATTAATCGTAATCCTTTCTCTAATCTAAATTTATTTCTGACTTTAAACCTAGATGAACTTTAAGAATGTTTCTCCATTAATCAATAATCGTGTTTTTACCAAAAGTGGGAGAGGCATGTCAGAAAAAGGAACATCTCCAGATTGCTTGAAATAGACTGATTTGCAATATTATAAAAAAAAGTTTATAATATTATGGAACATAAACTTGATAATATTATGGAACATATCGCAAACCTGTACTATTATTATGCTAATTAACCCAAAGGGGTAGCTCTTTCAACTTGTTCACGCTGCTCTCTGATAAAAGTTTGTTGATTTAGTAATTCAAACAAGATCACCTCTCAATGCCATAGGTTGCTCCCTCAGATGCTCCGTCCCCCACATTGGAAATGCATTGTCATGGCTATAAAGTGTATTATCTTAAAATCACTGACTCTACCTTTAAAGCTTACTAGTTTACTTGTGTCGTGGGTTTGGGTCTAGTCTTTTTAAACAATGCTACACCTCCTGTTTCAGGATAATTAGTTATATACAGTATATGAAAGTATTCTCTATTATATAAATTCATCAAAATTGTAATTATTTTGTAAATAAATAAATACATTTTTTACATTATGTTCAAAGGTTGTTATTATGTATTTAATTGTCTCATCCTTTCATCTGCAAAAAAAAATACATTTATGTAACATTATAGTAATTGTTATGCACTGATGGCCCCATAATCTATATTCAGATGAATAACTGATGTGACAGCCCAGCCTTGACTAGAGTTTGTGTATATCTCAGTTTATGTACCTCAGGCAAGGCAAGACATCTAACAGACAGCTCACATTAGTTTCCGTGAAGATCCACCCATCAATATTTAGGCAATTAAATATTCACTAGTCAGTTAAATCAAGTGCTGGCACACTGCAGTATTTATGTTCTCCTATTATCGACTGAACTATACCAGCACAATAATGTAATATTATAATTTAATGTGATGGTAATATTGAGCCTTACTAAAGGCATTAGTGTTGGATTTACAATGATTAACATTATTAACGTACTGTCACATACAAAAAGAGACTGGATTTTTGAAGATACTGTTCTTGAAGTTGCTCTTGACTGACTTACAGTATGCTATTAAAAAAGCAAATGCATAGAACATTATGTCAGCTACTGATACATCTCTGCATAGCAAAGACCCAGGACCGAGTATTATTAGAGAAACAAAAAGTGCAATGTGTGGCATTTGTGGCAAATTAGTAAATTGTATTTAAAAGGAGACATATTATTGAAATTTTCCGGAAGTCTTATGACATGTCTATTCATGCTTTGGTCAAAACAATTAAATGTAAACAGCCTTGTTTGTAGCAAACGTGCATCTTCCTGCAAATGAGCCCCTTCTTTACACCACCATTTGACAGCAGTTGAGTGTGAACCTTTGGAGATAAATGGTTTCCAGAGAGAGAGCACAGTCTTTTATCAACAAGCAATGTTGAGATAATATTAGTCTCGCAGAGCCAGCCTTTACTTAAATAATGTATGGTACAGTGCTGGCTAGCTGTGTCAATACTTGACAGGAGAGGTATTTAAACTGACTTGCACAATGACCATCTACGTAACTCATTTCAATGACCAAGTCGGACATTAAATTTACAATGAGTAATTTGTTGGAAAACTAAACGACAGTACTCTTTTTACTGTTACTCTGTTTACAGGTCTTCAAATCTGTGAAATCTTTAGAATTGGTAATCTAGGGTTACTCCTGAAAATGAATATCATATTTTAAATTAGTACACGTTTGGTTTCACACTACAATTTTGCAATCAAACTAGAAATTTGTCTCACATACCTATGCCTTGTCATCGTGCATTTCCTTATACTTGACAATGATTGGTTTGTAAATGCTCGTCATGTTGGCAGCCTTTTCCGAATTAAATGAACAGAGAATAATGAATGAACAGATTAATTTAGTTGACATTATAATATTATTCGCACCAATCATGCGCAGTACTCTAGACTTGTTTGAGTTCGCCAAATGACTGTCCTCGACTGCAAAAATTATATTGTTGCCGAAAGACAGCTGATTTTATTTGTTCGTCAGACCAAAGCACAAGGGCTTACGTAGCCTGACGGAAAGCAGGCCAATGGACAGAGATAACAGGAGAAGGTGAAACCAATGCAATGCCAATACAAAAACACATTTATATATATAGGCATATTTTCTGTAAAATTTGTCAAATGTTTATAACAAATGACTCAAATTCTAGATTTAGGTCTTCTTTATAACATACAAACTGAATAATGCACATAAAATAAACTTTTTTTGTTATTTGTTTTTACCTTTATATTAGGTATGCATTCTATTTTACCAGTTGTCCTATTTCAGAGTTCGTGGGTTACTTAGCACTCAAATCATTCAGTAGCACTGAAAGCACATAGAACGTGAGTTTTCATATGTTCAGTCCAAACAAATGCTTCATGGGTGACACACACTCACATGCAAGCATGGCCGGATCAGATATGAAAACTAAGAACAGAGGAGCTCAGTGTGTGATATTGCAATTACTCCACTACATCTAGTGTTCTGCTATTAATGTTGAAAAAGTAATATATGGGACCTTTTAAGGCAACAAAGAGATTAAAGGCAGGGTTAGTCATTATCAAGAGTGCTTGCTACTGTAGTTACAATCAAAACAATATCCCCCCCGCAGCCCTCTGCGGCACCGCTCCACACATCGACAAGCAATGTGAAGCAAAGCGTAGTACTACGGCTTTGTCGATGTGAGTGTGTTTGCCACCTTGTTTATGTTCCTACTGTATTAACAGAGACATGGCTGTTTAGACGTATCAGATAATTATTTTCAACACGCAAAGAGAACAGTAAGATTGCATAATGCGAGATATATTTGGTGAAAAAGTATAACATTTTATTGTCAAATTAGAAAGTATGAAGATCTGTAGCTGTTATTTCTAATAAGTTCCATGGACCAGTTCTAAGGGCTTGGAAGTTGGAACACATGAAATACAACAGGCAATATTAATTAATTGGTCTTAAGACATAACAGTGTGCAATTATTAACATTACATCAATAGATAGACGGTTAATTAAGTATGTGTTTGTGTGTCAAATGTAATATTATTAACGTATTGTATTATTGTAAGCATTTTATCTCAGCGTGGGTGGTACTAATGAGTGGCCATTATCTGGAGGTGTAAAAAGCATGGCAGTAGTTGAAGGGGAAACTGTTTCATAATGACACGGTGATGCTACAATACTTTCACTAGTCACAGTGTATTATGACTCCTTATGTCATGCATTTCTTTATCTTCCCACACCGCACTTAATTATTAATATTCAGCGCTAAGGACCGGATAAATGCAGCAATCACAATTGCATTTATTTAGCAAAATCCAAAAGACTTGTTTCAACGCCGTGTAAATTGCATCCCTATAAATGACTAAATGGCGAGTAGGTAATAAAATACTCGCTAATCTGAAATTATTATATTTTGTATTGACAGCATGTGTCCTCCAATTTCACCAATATCCAAATTAATCTAATCCATTCAAAGTTGTGTGTGCACAGTAGTTGGGCATAGGCTGGTATTTAGTGTATTCTGTTTTCAAGTCACCAGAAACTGGCATTTAAGTGCTTTATTCTTTAATACATATTTTTGAGGAGGAGCATGCCCACGCACCCCGCTAACATGAACGTGAATGAATTCTCATTTAGGTCTAATGTTGACAGGCTAACTTAGTATAATAATTTCTGCAGCTGCAGACAGATAAAATGTTTTGGGCACAAGTGGATCTTTTGATAGTAAAGGTTGCAGAGGAGGATACAATGAAGGCATTCATATTTAGCTGACAGTGAGGGCTGAGCCTTTGAGTGGGAGCCCATGTCATATTGTAACAGTATGCAAAGTCAGACATGGTCCATGCGTGGTCCAGAATGGGGCTAGACTTAAATCAGAATAAATCAGTAGCACAAAATCCAGCAAACGGCACACACTATTTACATTTGAGTGTCCTCAACTCTAGTGTGTGGATGCCATAGAGCGTCTAACATTAGAAGTAGCTTTACAATAGGCTCCTTTGAATGCATGATCATTTTTTATAATGTGTACATAATAATACAGTAATGTGTAAAGCAACTACAGTACATAACAGACCATTATGTTTTGTGTTATTAGTTATTCACTGAAGTGTCGCTTGAAGTTTCCCTTCAAGTGACAAAGTATTAAACAGATGCTACAGTAACAAAAGCAAACTGAAAATATAAATAAGATAATATAGATAAGATTAATGGGAAAATCTTACTTAGCATACATAACTTGGCTTTGGAGTTGTAATGTTTTCCCACTTTTCCCAGTGGGACTTGAAGAGGTGGGTAGAAAGTATTTCGATTTCAAATATGTGTGTATGAACAAACAAGCGCAACATAAAATACATGTAAAATTTAAAATAACAATGACCAGATATATTGGTCAGGAAAGGCAATACTGCTGTACGTTATCAACAACACACTGTTATGTCCATACAGTACATTCAAGTTACACCATGACGGAAAGAGGAAAGCAAAAATTGTCATTATTTAGATAAACGTCACATCTTTATACTGTACATTCATTATTTTTAAAGATATTATACTGTAGGAATGAGCTCAACTTCTTCATACAGTACCTTACACCCGCAACCCTTTTCTATACTTCACAAACCACAAGGGAGCTCTGGCAGGATGTGTAAAGGGATATTTTAAAGGGGTTCCACAATCCCTCTTGTGAATAATTACCCTGGTTGCAAAAAGTTGCCAGCTCATAGAGTTAATTGTGTTAACACAGCATCACACTTATCAAGAGCTGTACTGTGATGGCATGTGAAATAATAAAATGTGACCGTGTGGAATTCCACCAATTTGGTAGAAAGATTTACCTTTGAATATCTCTATGTGCTGTAGCTCAATGCCAGAGCTATTATACCAGACATCGCCTAGTTGATGTGCATGTGTGCATGTACAGTATGTGTGTGTGTGTGTGTCCCATACTGATCGCACAACAAATCCTTCAGGTTGTAGTTGTAAACATGATATGCTTTTAGCTAACTTGCCTGGCTGAAGGATAAAACAGAATAATTTTCGTAAGAAACAATGGTTTGGTTAGCTTGATCACTTATGGAATCAGGGCTGTGCAGAAGTATCAGATAATTTTTTTCAGCACGCACAGAAGATATTTGGTGAATTTGACAAAAAGTGCATTAGCTTACAATTAGCTTGCAATAGCTGACTATACCTTTAATAACAGGCTTCTTCAGAGATTGATAACAATCCATTAATTTGAATCAGGAGGGAGACATCGAAAACATTCAGGACAGTGGGTCCCCAGGACCAGGGTTGGGAAACACTGTTTTATGTTATTTAATAATAAATAATTAATTTAAAATATTATGACTTCACTTTACTGTGATAGAAGATGACCCTGGTATTGGATGGTTACAGAGGATAGACCATCTGGTGACCTTCTCAGGAGTACCTCGTCCACCAACCCACCTGAGTTACTGTACTATTAGCCTAAGGTTTATATAACCTGTGCAGTGTAGTGTAGTGTAGTGTACCTACAGTGTAGTGCTGTAGTGAAAAGCCAAAAGTGAGTGAACAACAACATCTCAGGAAGGTATTATTTGTATAGAGCTGGCAGTCAGCCCTTCTGTTTTGTTTGAGTAAGATTATTGAAGAAGCTTACCTTACTGTGATCTCATTGATGTTTGATAACCGCCATTCTTCTGCATATTCTTCAATTACTTAGCTTTAGCATTTTCAAAGTCTCATAAATCTGGTTTCTCTTCTCTACAGCATGTCAACTGGTGGATCTGAGCTATTATTCTAATGTCTTTGTATCACAAAATACATTTAAAAAGCTTACCCGGCTGTCTGTCTAAACACTGATACATTGTCATACCTGTAGTGTATTGTCTCTCAAAAGACATCCTCAATGAGTAGGCAATGTCAGCTATGACTGAGTCATATGTCATACCGATGTGATGTTATCTTATTCATTCACTCCGGACACAGGGTTTTGAACAAGGTGCAATTCCAAGAGATAACAGCTAAAATCCGAAGTATCGACAGTGCCAATATTCTAAGATCTTAACAAATAATTGTCATTATTCATTCATTCATTTATTTATTAATATTTTTTTTATTAAAGGATAGAAGGTTTTAGTAACGGTGCTAAGGGGTATAGGGAGATGAGGTGGTTTATGAGTTGCTTGCAGAATATACAATATTAAGTAGTCTCGCAGAGCCATCCTTTACTTAAGTAAAGTCTGGGACAGCGCTGGCTAACTGCGTCAAGATCTGCCTACTTGACAGCAGGAAAGGTATTTTGATTGACATGCACAACAACCAACTACGTAACTCAATGACACAGTATGACAGTAAAGTTATATAGAGGAATTTGTTGAGAAACTTACCAACATGATTTTTTTTTTCCAGGTATTATTCTGTTGGATACTGTAAGTAGGCTACTGTGCTTAAAATAAATGTATTTAAACTGAAACTAGTGAATAAAGCAGGCTAGTGTCGCACCAGAATTCCAGCTACATACTTTGAGTGACAAAGCTAACAGCCAATGATAATCAGTTTACAGGGGCCGATGCATCAGACGTTGATTGTGTGACGTAGTGCTAATGGATGGAATAGGCTGAGACTGAACATTACGTGACTCAGCTGATACTGACCACAGGATCAGGAAGCTGGTAGACCCATTGAAACCAGAGTATAAGTATTTGGTTGTTACGCTAAATATTACATAGTTATATTTTACCTTTATTTTACCAGGAAGTCCCATTGAGATCAAATATATATTTTACAACAGAGGCCTGCCCAAGGCAGCAATATAGTGGGTATGCAGAAGATGCTTGCCCATGTCATGAATTTAGTATTGCTTCATGTGTTTTTTTTATTTAGCCTACCTACATTATTATATGCACATTCAGTACAACAGCACATGAAACATGAAGCACGTGCTGCCACTTGCTTTTTACATTCATCTCTCAACTCTCTACATGCTGACCAACCAATGAAGTTCATTTTTTAAAGCTGGTGTTTTCCCCTCCTTCATACAGTATCAAAGATGAGCTGTCACAATCTGACAACGTGGGTTAAACCTTTCGTAACTGCTGCGTGACTGCTGACTCGGATCTTTCCCAGGTCGATGTTTTAGTGTGCATAAGGTAGAAAAGGGTATATAGCTACAGTGCACAGTTCCTGAGAATCACTATGCAATATTTGCTATAGTATGTAGCTACTCATTTGAACAAATTATACATACAAAAAAGGTGTAGATATTCATAAAAACTAACAATATTAGGTACATAATCTGTATTAGAAATTGCATATACTGTATGGATTTTTCAGATCAATCATATTATATATATTTTTTATATCAATATCCTTTGTTCTTTGTTTATATTTTTATAGTTTTGTAAACTGAGTTTTTCTTGATTGATTAGATTTTCTTGAAGGGCCCGTTTTTACTTGCGTAACGTCTTGGACACTGCGTTAAAAACTGCATACTATGCTTAAATACTGTGTATATTTGATAGGAGAGGTATTTATATTGACATGCACAACAAGATGAAACGTATACTGAGGAATTACTTTGGAAATACAATGACACCAGTCTGAGAGCTAGTAAATAAAGCACTGCACTAGCGTCATACGGACATTACGTGTTCAGACTTGAGTGAGCGACAACGCTAACAGCCAATGAAAATCTACTATCTCACTTCTTGATTGTTGTCAAGCTTACAATGGTGTATCAGACATTCAGCATGAGTTGCTTACTCTATGTGACAGAGTCTGGGACACAGCGCTGGCTAACTGCGGCAGTACCCGCCTACTTGACAAGCGAGGTGTTGTGATTGACATACAGGATGACCTACTACGTAACTCAATGACCAAGTCGGACGTTAAACTGTTAAACTTGCAATTACTAAAATAAACAACAGGAATCTGGTTGTTTACAGGTCTCGTAAATCTGTACAGTTTGTAGGGTACGGTTACTGATTAAAATACATGTTACATTTTACATGAGTAAATAAAGCGCTGTGCTATTGTTGCACCGGACATTACGGAGACATAATTGTGAGTGACAATGCTAACAGCCAATAGATATCAACAGTATTACTTCCCGAAAGTCATAGTGTCATAGTGTCGAGCTTACGAGGGATATATCCATCAGACGATTAGCACAGAGTTGCTTATGTGACGCAGTGCTAATGAACGGAAGAGCATGAGACTATCAGATATACCGGTACTGGTAGTATACTGCAGCTATCCCACACTATCTAAAAACATGTCAGGTTAACTCTCTCCAATCAGTGCCATTGACCAGCGGCATTGGCCTCTACCTGGAGTTGGTCCCTGGGCATTGCACAGTGGCTGCCCACTGCTCCCTTAAGGGATGAGTTAAATGCAGAGAATAAATGTCTACATGTAATATTTCATTCAATTTGGCTGACAAAGCTTCATTTTTAGGTCTTTTTAGGTCAGAATTAATCATTTTCATGGGATATCATGCAAAGAAACATATTGACTGAACGTGTAAACGGGCACCATTAATTTCTTAAATTCAGATTAATAGCAGATTCCCCCCCCCATATGTTCTTTTTTGATATTTACAGTCAAAACACCAGGTCTTTGGGACCTTGTCCGCTACTCTCCTCCATATGAATATCCTATTAGTCTCCATGACCATTTGAAGTTCAAGTGAACTCAAACCCCAGGACAGGGAAAAGAGTTGAGCCACGCAAAAAGCTATATTGCTAAAAAAAAATGTCAACAGGCAGCATTATGATTATCTGCCCTTATGTCCACTCAGTCAGCCTTTGATTTCGCAAAAATGCAATATACTGTAAGAAGAGGGACCTTGTTTTTATGGGATTATGCGTGCGTGCGTGTGATTCTCAAGTCTAAATGTGACAGCCTCTTCCATAAATGTGCTTTCTTTGACGCCAAAGTGTTTCTGCCTAAAACCCATGTTGAGCTTTCCAGCTTACCACTTATGATACGTGGTAAATAATGGGCGAGCGGAGCATTAGTATATGTATTTAGTGATGCCTATTCGATCTGGAAGGCATACCATTTGTGTTTGAATTAAAGCAGTTTCTTGCACTGCACGTCATAAGCTGACATAACTACAAATAATAGTAGGCAGTAGGATAAGTCACTGTATTACTTCAAATAAGTGCCGTGCCTTTACATTTATGTATACAGTATGGAAACCTTTTCAGATTGTTCCAAAGTAGTGAGATCCAGGCATAATACCATTAAAAAGGGAAAATGACCATGAATCAGAGATCATATTATTATATTATATTATAATGAGTCTTTTTTAATTAAAGACAATAGAACAAATGACAGAGAGGAAATTACATTGTTAAAAATACAAACATAAAAAGTAAAAAGGGAGACATACTGAAAACTATGTGCCTTTATTGTGAAATGTGTTTTTCTTTAAAAAACAAAGTGTGTGTGTGTGTGTGTGTATGGGAGGGCGGGGGTAGGAGAAAGCAGTCGAATATATGAGCGAGGTGGCGAAAAACGTCAGGAGCAGAATAGAAGAAAGATGGCACAACATCTAAGACAGCAATTCTTGTTGTCCCTCCTTCACACCCACTTCCTTTCATTATAGATGTGTCGAAGCCTGCTCCTCTCAAAGTGTCAGCTCAAGACAGTCGGGATTATGCCTGTACTGTACGTGAGGCACAATCGGAGGAAGAATATGGTACCCTCTTCATAACCAGGCAGTAAACAAACATGTATTTCAACCTGGCCGCCAGCTGAGAATGAATGTCTTTTTTTATTTATTAAATAACATATGCACAGAGCAACACGACCAGTTGCTGCTTACACACATATTGTACTTGCTGAACCATTGTTAGCTAGGTCACCATGGGTGGGTTGAGAAAAGGCAGGCAGCTCTTAGTATAGGGTTGTGAAATTGCAGTTTCAAAATAGTGTATCAGTAATTCACAGTTTATCATCTTTGGGCAATAAGTGATAAACCACAAATTCAGATAAATATTTCAAGGCTTTAAATGTTGTGAGGCATTTGGTGTAACGAGATTTAGTCTGCCATTTATAAAATCACTTAAATGTGTATCTTAAGAAATGAATAGTGCACTGGGCACATATCACTTATCCCCACAGAAAATTCTGAACCTCTTAACTGCTAAAAGACATTTACAAGGTAATTTACAGTTACGCAGCCAAGCAATTCCATAAAAATCAATTAAGGTGAGCCATTTAAATATTTTGAATATATAGTGAGCATCTGGCTTATTAGTATGTGTGGATCAACCAGTCCTGGTGAATCGCAAGGTGTCAAAAATTAATTGTTCTTCTAGTTGAACCTAATTTCTTTATATATATATATATATATCAGTTTTGTTGTTTTCTTGCAAATTGATAGGAATTGACGGAGAGACTAAGCCACAACAAATTAGTACTATTTCTACAAGATGAAATGCATTCACTGGAATTAAATACATCCATAAATATTTCCACGGACTACATGATAATTAAATTCTAAATGGCTTTCAAGAAATAAATAACTCTGTGACACCCTGTTATATTGGGATGGGAAGTTATATTTGGAGTTGCAGTTAAATTTGACTTTACATTTAAGTGTCAGTCTTTCCGACACTAACACCAAGTCAGCCTTGAAAGTTTGCAACCCTGTGGGTAGTGATGCTCGATAGTGACATGTGCAGGATTCGGTAAGATTATCAGAAAATTTCAGGTCAGGTGAAATAATGACAAAGTATCATTCTGACAAAATTATTCTTATCTACAGAAACATTGCATTTTAGGCTCTCTGGATTGCATGCAATAAGCTAGGCTATGATTAGTAGTTCACCTGCAAGACTTTTCCCCGCTCTCTCGCTAACAAACACGCACGCTCCAGAGGGTGCAGGTCGGATTTACAAATACATCTATCCCATCTCACAGCACTTAGAACAGTAGTTTATTTTGTAGCTCCTGACAGCTAAGATGCAATACGCTATGCAATCAATATGCTAACGCTATGTTAACAGCAAAAAAAATAACACTGAGTGGAAAAACTGCTCGATTTTCTGAAGCCTACAAGTGTGGTGGCTCTGTATAAACCTTTCTACACCTGTCTACACCTCTGTCTGTCAATTTTATATTTAAAAAAATGTTAGGCCTATCTTGGAATCAGTTACAGATAGTTGATGAACGCATATTTTTCTGGATCGGGCTGTGGGAATTGGCTCTCATAATATATATATATATATATATATATATCTTTATATATATATGTCTTTTTTTTCTGATGGGATCTGGGATGGGATCTGTCAGATGGAATATACATTAAATTACTCAAAAAGTATTTAAAAATATAGATTGATTTTATTGTTTTAATATGTTTGTATTTTGCCTTCTGAAGAGGTTGCTCTGGCATTTCCTCGTATGTATGTAACATGGTGATGTAGGTCATACACATTGTTTCTATTGGCTTAATGGCTTCACCCTTCTCTAAAGTTCAGGGGCTCTGCTCAGCTCAAGGTGCCCCTAAAAACATCAGTATTTTAGGTTTTGTTTCAGTTATTTAGCCTCAGAGCTTCAGTTTAATTTCACAGAGAATCAGGCTGGAAAGCCTAGGAATAATTTTAAATGTGTCCGAGTCGTATAATGTAGACAGCCATATGGGCGTGGTTTAGGCGTACCGACAG
Organism: Amblyopsis rosae; assembly: GCA_025399935.1. Classification (NCBI taxonomy): domain Eukaryota; kingdom Metazoa; phylum Chordata; class Actinopteri; order Percopsiformes; family Amblyopsidae; genus Amblyopsis; species Amblyopsis rosae. The sequence continues at coordinate 19,372 of JAODTR010002541.1, forward strand.
CGAAAACGACCAGATGGTTTGTCCAATCAACAAGTGTTTTTTGAAAGTACCTGCAATTCCCAACAGCTTCAATGTATGGCTCCCCAGATGAACTTGTGACAACAATTCCTCTGGCATGTCAGGGTATCAATTATTAGCAACACAAAATAGGGCTGAATAGGGCTGAAAATATCTAATTGCAATTATTGTGACAAATATTGGGATTGCAATGCCTGGTGGGCGTAGGCTATACGCAGTCACCTTGAGGTGTTTCTGATTGGTGAACATGACTGCAGGAAGAGCACGGCGCTATAAGGCTTCACACGAGGAGGATGGCTTGAAGGCTGACACTACAGTTCAAACCCTGCATGGGTCAGACGTGCGCACATAACTTCTAAATCTTCTTAATCACTTGCGGTTAGATAATCGCGTTTTATAACATCACGGTTATATCGCAAATGCAATTAATCGTTCAGCCCTAACACAAAACCACTTATATGTTCTTCTACAGTACGTATCAGCTGCACTATATTTAGGTGTATGTCTAACCAGTTCACAAATAGGTCAACAATGATATGAAGGGGCTGTATAAAGAAACATCTGATCACATGCAGCTAATGTGCTCTGACTGCAATTATAAACATGTCAAATGAACCATTCGTTTACACATTCACATGTGAGCGGTGACCTGAGCTGTGAACTGTACTTATTATGTTTATAATGAAGCAAATACAAGAATGTGAAGTGAAGATGCAGAGCCTACAGATGATCTGTAGCACAGATGCCCCAACAGTTGTCCTGCTGCCTATCCTTCTAAACAGTATATGTGGATGAAAACTTGTTGCTTGACAAACCTATAGAGTATTCCTTCATAATGCAATACATACATATAAAAATAAACACAGAAATGTGTCCCTTGATCGAATCACAAAGGCATGAAGCATCCTTCTTTAATCATAATAAAGTGGGACAGGTCATTCTGCATGATGTATTTTTATTATTAATCTGACTGGGCCATCATTCCAAATATTGATGAAATACATGTAAAAGGCTCCATGTAAACACAACTAGTCTGTGTATGGTTTCTTTCCATGCTCAGGTTGATGGAGATGGTCCTTGTTTTTGTTTGGTTTGATTGTCAATAATAGGGAATAATACACCCTCCATGACAGCAGCACAAAGCTGCTTGGTTCTCATGGGAAATCCTCAGTGCGTGCGTGCGTTCGTGTGTGTGTGTGTGTGTTTGTGTGTGTATGTGTGCGCTTGGCAGATTGGGGGTGGATTTCCAAGCTGTTAGTCAATAAATAATTGAAAATCTTCTCTTGTTGCCTTTAATTAACAAGCGACAGACCCACTAATTCTAAGTTGCTGTCTATCTCAAGACCAATGTTACCAGAGAAAGGGAGACTTTAACGATATTCACAGGTAAGCATAATGTGTGTGGAATTAATTCACTATTTGATTTAGCACATGGATTCTTAACATTAGATATTTAATTCAAATTTGCATTGAAATGATAAACCAGGAAATGTACTTTAATTGGTCAAAATTAAAACACGAATAATGTTAATAAATATAACATCTAATATTATAAGATCCTTTTTACACCGTTCGTTACATCGACATTTTTTTTTTAAGAATTGAAATGTGTTTGCCTCATTCAATTGAATATTTATGTTTTGTGATCTTAGCAAGCTACAGTGCATACTGTAATGTACCCGTATCTACCAGTATATATTGATATAATAACAAAAAAATGTTTACAGTACAGAGGAAAGTGTGATAAATCTGACAATTGCAATTACACAATATTAATCATGCATTACAAAGTCATATTTTATTGTTGAATATCATTGTTAACAGTGTAGCAGGCAAGGGGATCCTCAATCGGGATGATCCTGATTGAAGAAGAAAATTAACTTTTTTTGGACAGAAGTGTTTTTTTTTTCTTTGCACGTGGTGACATGCATGGAGAGTTAGTCAAGTTTAAACCCTGGCGGACTAATTAAGAAGAAGGAATATACACATGTGGTTTGCAAACTTGAGTTGTCTAACCAAGGCAGCAGCGAGACCACGGCTGTGCCGCAACACACAAGCAACGGTACTTTTGAGAACTTTATTGGAAACCCGAGTGGATCTACTACCGTACAGCTCAATGATGTACGCCGGGAAACTGAATTCTATAACCAAAAGATTAAGAAAAAAAAGTTAACATTGAAAAATCTGATTGTGTCACGGTACGCCTCAAGTTTAAAACTGATGCTCGATATTCTAATTTATAGCCAAACACTTTAATTACAGTAGTAGATACTTAGTGAACAGATCATTTGGACTTCTATATACGCACAATTACGTTGTTATAAGTGTATGGCTCGCACTATAGTGACAATGAGTGGAAATTTAAGAGTAACTTGAGAGGAAATATTGATGCTGTTTTTCTGAGGCTTTGACTCTGGATAAAACATAATTGATGCTATATATTCCCAGTGAAGGAAGACCACATTCCATTATGACACAGCCTGACATGACTAATCAGTATTCCTTCACCAAATACTTATTAACAAGTGTCACACACTAACATCTACTTATTTATTTACATATGAGGATATACATTTTTTGTGCCTTCACCTTGGACAGTCTCTTGTGGCAGGTCAAATTGTAGGATGAGGAACAATGACCTTTGTTCTGCTTCCAGAAAATCACCATTCATATGCATTTGCATAAATATTCCTACCTGCACGTAATTAGTCGAATAACCTTGAGACTGCTATTTGACAGTTGAATGAAGTGTGACTAATTGCCATTACAGCCTTTTCTCAAGCCGTTACAGCTCCAGAGAAATGCTAAGCGGCACAGAAGGAAGACTGTCCAGGTTTCACATCAAGCAAACTGTGCTGATTGGGTATTAAGGTTTTTGGTCAAGGCAAATGGCATTGAGAGTGGTAAATCGTGCAGAGCGTTGCAGACAGAAAACACATGTTTTTGTTTGCTTGTTTATTCAGATATATATTATTCAAGATTCAAGATAATATAACATTTATAAAAACACTACTATGTGCACTACAGTATGTTCTTGTTTTTTTAATTATGTTTTTGAAGAATAAATATATGATTTCAGAAATAGATTATGGCTGGCTAAGAGCAATCTAGAGGGCCTTTTATTTAAATAGCTGAAACTACACGTTTATTATTAGTAGTAGTAGTAGTAGTATTGTACCTGAGCAACTGTAATTACTAGGGCTGTCAAAATAACGCATTATGTCGATGTATTCATTATAGAAAAAATAACGCAAAAAAAAAAGAAATATGCAGATTAATCGCACATAGCTCTGCCCATCATTTCACAACCATTTATAACCAAGAAATCTCCTACGATTATTATTTCAATATAACTGGAGAGCTATTGATCAGCAGATATGCACAATACTGACTTCAAAGTCTATAAAATGGCCGCGACAGACCATGCTGACGTCATGCGAATACTATGTATAAATAATGCTTTGTATTTTTGTATTTCTTTTAACCAAACTGTATATATGTTTATTATTGCTGTATGATATTTTACATTTTAACATAGAAAACTATGGGGGTGGACTCTTTTGCAGCCAGCCTCAAGTGGCTATTCGAGGAACTGCAGATTTTGTATTAATTTCTCAGGTTCCCATTTGGTGCTGTCATATGTAATCTCCAATGATACTGTATGCAGTGAGCAAAGTAGCTAGAGCCCAGGGAGTCGACTTCCAATTAAATCTCTCAACACCATCACTCCATAAATTTTCACATTAACTCAAAAGGAAATTCAGTATGTTGGTCTTGCTGTCTACTGTCCTAATACAATTTTATGAATTCAAAGGAGGTAAATAAATCTATTAAAGTTGTTTTTATTTAATTTTTTACCATTTTAAAGTTGTTTGTTGTTTAATATTATTTATTGTTATTCGACCATTGTTGTTGACAGAGAGGTTTACAAAGCTGATATAATAATATACATAATTGTGTTGTATAAATAAGAAGCGTTCATGGACATTGCACTAATGAGTTTAACCTTTTATGAAGGAAGGTCCTATTCCCCTGTTTAGCAAAGGGAAAAAATAAGTGTATATCATTGACAGTGGCAGCACCAGTTAATTGTGAAGGTGCAATGGGGGGCAGCACTGTTTACAGCGGTTCGTCAATTCTGACAGAACAATAACAAATACAGAAAAAAAGATTCAATGATATGTGCCTTTTTTTGAATGGAGAGGAATATTTTTCCCAGAATGCACTTCACTACAGTATGGCCATCATGGACTTTGGTACAAGACCTAGGCGACATTAGTCACATGCATAAGTCAATTAATTTCTGATTTCCAGTTTCTATTGAATTTATATAAATGTGTCAACAAATGGTTGACACATTTATATCCCTGCAAAGGATACATATGCGTACAATTATATTTTACTATTTTGGTAAACATTCTTCTATGTTGGGGGAAAGCCTCTGAGAACAGCGATGATGTGTTTTGCAGTGCAATGTCTGAGAGAAAATATTGTGCATTCTTTGCACAACTGTGAAAATGTTCCCCTAAAACATCCATGTCGGAGTTTACCTTGAGAAACATGACTATTGAAAATGAGATACATCTCCAAGGAAACATTATTTCTAGACCGGGACTGGCACACACAATACCATACCTCAGGTTACACACACAAAAACACATACTGTATGAATGTGTTCCAATAATGTGTGACCAATAAGCAGTGATGGGATTTACTTTAGCGTAGTGTATATGTCCTGTACAAAGAATGCATATTTAAATATATGGACATAATGCCTTTAAGGATCAAGCTTACCAACTGTATGTTTTAACCTCTTACTGTACAATAATTTATACTTACTGCAGGTTAATTTAATTATATCATACACCTTATTCCAAATTCACACATCCAAACAAGCAAGCTACTGACAACATGCAATTAGTGGAAACAAAATGCTTGCATCCATTCCAAAGCACTTTAATTAATATGCATTACCACCCATTACATACTGAACAATTTCTACCCATAACAATGTTATCATGGGTAGAAAAAGGTCTGTTTCCTTAATAGAACTAAAATGATTTAATGTGTTCAGACAAATAATCATATTCTCAACCATAAAGAAACAACAGCAGCTGTTACAGTATGTGTGTGTGTTATATATAAATAATGTACACATATGATAAAGAAACCAGTGTGAACATGGATGTTGTGCATGGGCAATATCTTACCGAATTAATAAATCATAGCTTGTGGTAACCACAGCAACCATTTTAAATATTTCGTTTCTCAAAATATTTTCAGTTCCTGGACATACATTTATTTTATGTTGGTCTATATGTTTAGGATGATTAAAAGAACACTAAAAGTGTTCCTAGAGCCCTCTAAGGACAGATTGGTCGAGTCCGCCCATTACATACATCATGTTACTTAATTAATAGTGTAAAAAAAAAATGTTATTCATTTTTTCCACCGATTTGCTAAGATTCTGCTTAAAAATTGGCAGCATCCGTTTGTTTACATCCCACATTTCTTATCTTTTTGAGTGACGTGTGCAAATGACTGTTTGGCAAACTTTTTTCCAGCTTTGGATAATATTTTGGAAAGCGATCTGGAACAGAAACATTTGATGGAGGACGATGCACATAAAGCTATTCCCATAGGACAAACTGGGTATGTAACTCCAAATAATATATTTATCATGAAATCATGTAATAGAAATGTAATCATTATAGTTTTTGTCAGATTTTGTGGATGCTTGTGATGTTTGTTATGTATTTCGCGTCTTTTGAATCCTAGCGCCATATACAGTAGATGCATTGTATGCCTATAATCTGATATTGTATGTTACTGTATATTTATTATCTTTTATAAAAATATTCTATCAAAATACATGTATTGAATATTTTTGAGAGCTACCATGTAAACCCAATTACTTCCTGGTTATGTTGTAATTCGCTTCTTACGTTTTGTGTGATGCCGGTAAACTGTTCTGCACAGCTGCTGTAGAAAGCATGGCTTTATTATAAGGATGGTACAAAGTCTGGACAAAAAACATTACATTATGTTTTACAGAGTTAGGAAAGCAGCATTCAAGCCTGATGGTTCCTTACACAAAACATGATTCCTAGTCTCTTCCTCAGTCACAGTGAGGAATACATCTTAATTTAACACTGGTATCGGATCGGTACTCGGTATCGGCCGATACCCAAAGTGCAGGTATCTGTATCGTATCGGGACTGAAACATTTGTATCGTGCCATCTCTCTTAGGATCTATTCGGATAAGTTGTGATGGGGCATGTAAACACCAGACCCGATTAGATGACATCCCATGTAAACAGATAACCCGAAATAGTCAAGCGGAACGATTCCATTCAGAAAGACAAAAAAGTGCCGATGTAAAGCCAGCTACTGACTTGTAATTGAAGTGTTAAATAATTACACTATTTCACAAAAACACACACTGTTAAAAATAATGTGTTGCTACTTAGCAACACGTGTTGCCACATAGCAAACTGCATCTCTAGCAAATGCAGAACATATTTTTCCTGCTTCACATAGTTCACTTGGTTTGACATGCAACAGTTAAAGAGCTGAGTAGCTAGCCTGCAGAACACCAATATGATGGCCATACTGTGTTGCAAGTATGGACTACTAGTATTTTGTATTTAGTGCGTTGCTTTATTCCTCTTGCACTGTGTGTTGTCATTACAACACAAGAGGAAACTGAGAGTGACCATGCAGTGTAAATCTGGAAATGTTATGATACCTCCATACCACTGTGGCCTGACATTTGATTGGCATAACTGTTCAGCCAATAATTTTAACTGACATATCACCACTTTGTTCAGTAATGCCACTTGCTTCTCTGCTCATAGTATCATCTCCATATTGACAGGTGGCAAGCTCACCTTGTCCTGGCCAACTTTAACATCTTTACACCTTAAGACTTCTGCTGCCTCTTCTCCCCCAAGCCCTTCAGTCCTAATCAGCTCAGCTCTCAGCCATCTGCTAAAGCACCTGCAAAGGCCGTAAGCAAAGAGTACATCTGTATTTCAGGAACTTGTCCTGTGGCATTTTATACTATGGCTTGGCATAATGATTTAACGATTCATTTATTTTAATGTAGCCTAAAAAAGGCTATCCACTGTAAACCAATTTTGCAATTGGGGAAATAATCAAATATGGCAATAGCATGCTCACGTAATATGGTTGCTAACCATCAATGCTTGACGAAAGGCTCAGTGGAGGCTAAAACAAGACACTTGACAGCTGAAGTCAGTGGAATGGGAAAGAAACAATATAACTTAACTGTATACTCACTGTTAAGTTTATATGGCATGAGTAACGTGAGTCCACCGTTAATGGAGAAAGATACACATTTTGGAGCAACCTGCTGTCCAGATGTTGTTTTTTCTAGGGACATTTTCTAGTAGGACAATGCATTGATTGCATAAGGAGTATGTGCTAGAAAGTGGGTGTGCTATAGATTTGCTTGTCTGCAGTCCTGAACGGTTGCTGATTGAGAAAATATGGTGCAATATGGTGCATTATGGTGCATTGCAATGGAGGCTCTGTAAAATTGTGCACTTGAAGACCTAAATAATGGAAGATGGGACGGGGCAATTCTACTTTAATAACTTCACAAATGGATGTATTCAATGCCCACACATTTAATTAATATGTTTAAGTAAAATAAAGTATTGTTATACAGTGGTGAACACAACTGTCTCAACTTTTTTTAGTCTTCTCATCAAATTTAAAATTAGTGTATACTTTCACAAAATAATTAAAGTCACAAGGTAAAACATTGTACAATGTGTTATTGTTTCCAATATACAGTAGTACAGGTTGAATGGAATTTACAAATCACTATGACTAGTTTATTAGCATTTTCCATACTCTCCCAACTATTTCAGAAATGGGGTGTGTAGAAAGAGGCTGCAAATGTCTTCAGAGCAGTACTTCCAAGGAAACAAGCAATTGCGATTTTTCGCAATTGCGATAACGAAGTTAATAAAGAGAGACATTTGTATAAAATGTCTGCTGTAATTCCCCCTGAAATGTCTGATGTCTTTTATTTTTTACAATAAATTCAATATGTAACAGGTATTTTAACATTATCACTTTCTGACATAAATGGCTGTAATGGATCTGAGAAATAAATACCCAAGGCAAGCCATGCCCTCTAAAACTAATATAGAGATGATATTTGACAGAATGCATTGACATTCAATTCTCCATATAATCAAATGTCACTCATAATGTTCACACCTCTATAGTACAGTAGTTCTGAATATTTCCATTATGCAGATTGATGAAACATATTAGAGGTAGGCCTATACAGAACCATGCATTTCACAAATGCCAAAAAAATCCCTTATCAGAGCACCATATCCATGGATGAAGATGTGCTTATTCTGGCTGTGTTGGTCCACAAATAGAGCTCTGTGTGCACAATCCATGACAATTACAATTATTGGCAGCCTGCCACCAACAATATTACTCTGTGCTTGCAATATCTTTTGCCACAGACTTCAATTCAGTGAGGTTGGGATATGATCCAGCAATGATACTTGTAAAGGAGGGCACCATTGCAGAACTGAATGTGCTTATTTTATAGTCAAGATTTATTTCTAGATTGAAATGTGTGAAAGAAATGAACACTTGCATGGTATAATTGTGTATGAAAGTTGTTCCCTAGCACTGTAAATATCCTTTGAAATAAAATAAAATGTCTATGACCTGTAGCAGTGCAAGCACAATACTTTAACCCCTGGATTCCACCGGGCGCCTGTGCGATGCGTTCGGGCTCCGCCGCAGGCCTCTAGAGCTGATCACGGCCACTCTTGTCAATGTTTTACCTCCGCCAGACCCGACTCCGGGTTGTTGGAAATGTCCCAGAAGCGGCTCTCCGCTCTGATAGGCGTCAGGTATATTTTTAACAGATGTCCAAGCCACGCAGTTCAAATACAAAATACAATAGAAATCATGTGCAAAAAAAAGTGTGCAGACCCCCGATTGTATTTCACATCAATGCATTGGTGGCAGGAGGACAGAAATGGGAAGGATCTGACATCATGGACTTTATCATATGAAAAACACAGTTATATGACACCACAAATCCCTTTCATAAGAACAAGGAAATCACTGTCGGACAGGCAAAGTAGTTTTGTTGATCTCGCCAAAACAACTGCCTCACAGCGGTGGAACACACCGCACGGGTGGAATCCCGGTTTAAGACTACTACAATAGAACATTTATGATCAAGGTGAAATCAGTGTACAGTGCAGTTACTGTAATCTTATCATATCTGACATTGAAGCAAATAATTCTGCTAACTCATCTCAGCAGGGGAAAAAGCCACCTGTCTCCACCAGCTGCACCACACAGCTCCATGGCATGCAAATGAAATAACATCCCATTGACCTGCATGTAAATGTCAGGTTGCACACTGTTTTGTCCAACATGCTTGAAACACTGTAAATGTATATTTCAGATTTGAGCTAAAAATATTTAAATGGAAAAACCTGATTGGAAATTGCCTCTCTCCCACTGACTCACTCTTTTCTATTAGTACAAACTGATGGAAGAGGAAGCCCACCGCTGCGGCAAACATGATATGCAAAATGCAAACTGTCACAATAATGAAATTTTAACCAAACTGCACACCACTGTGTCCTCTGTCATTTATGTACAATTAAAAATTGAGATGGCTTTTAACCACAGGTGGTTTATGAATACCGATACAAATCAGGGTTCATTATAAAGTGGCAATGTGTTGCATTGCATGATTACAAAACCTGCAGGTTTGGCCATATTTTTCCATATCAAGTGTGTTCAACACCTGAGCAGAGTGTTTTTATCACCAGCTGCAATGCAAGAGCAACTCATTTCACAAAACATGTGAACCCATTTAATTTCCACAAGGGCACCCATGGAAACTCGGATGGATATTCTATTCCATGTTATGGTGCTCTAACATTATTGTGTGTTAGAGTATCTGTTTCAGCCTTGTATGCTGAAGACTAACCTCCAGTCTTCCCTTGCATACACTGAAGCACAAGAGGATTTGGTGTCCTCCTGACCTGCTCGCTTGTCAGTGAGCAGCATGTGACAAATCAGTTGTCTGTTACTGCTTCAGTCCAGAAGTATTGTCTGCCATCGTAAACATAACAGGATCACACTGAATGGTCTCCGTGAAGCTGGACAAAACGACAACACTTCAAATGCTGGGAAGGCTGAGAAGGTTACGTTCTTTCCTTAAGTGATGTGCATTTTAAATAAAGCCGTGGTAAATTCCGAGGAGCTCTCTTCAGAGTAAGCACTCGGTGTCTGCCGTTTAGTGTAGCATGAATGGAGGAAAGCCGATGCCTCTTTTGCCCAGCATGGCTCTAATGAGCCCAAACACAGTCTTGGCTCATTTGCTGCCATTGTCTTGTTGTAAGTAAAGCATACAAGAGCAACTAGGGTGTACGTCATGGTACAGTTCTACAGAAATTATTCAATTATAGTGTTGCGACCAGGTGATGATGGTGATGGAGAGAAGTTGACAAACAATTTGGTGTTAAGATGGAAAACATACAACACATCAGCTGTGAGCTTTATCACATCATTACTGATGAAATGCTAGATTGTAGTCACACTTTTTAAAATCAGCTGAAGAACATATCATTGCATTGCACCCATATACACACTCGTTGAGAGTGATTGTATCATTCAAATAAATCCAATTCACATCACACAGCTCATTTGAAATCACTTAAGCGTTGTGTTTTAATTCAAGTCTACAATGTAGATACAAGCTAATAAATATGCCAGGCACAAATTAAAACAAATGATTAAAAGAGATTTACAAGGTGCACAAAACAATGTAAGATATTGGACAATAAAACTGTCAAACATGATTTAACCTGTTTATCAATAATGACTCTGTGTACCTGATAATGCAAAATGACTGGATAAGAAGTGTTTACCTACAGTAGCTGCAACTCAAAGATAAAGTCACAATAAGATACCACCTCGCAGGAAAGGCAATTTAACCTAAATGAAAACAGGGTTCGAAGCCAGGAACAGCACAATAGGTCAGGGAAGGGTGAAGCTGCTCTTGTGAGGCTGACAGTAATTGAGTACAGGAGAATGGCGATGACAACCTCACCGTTGTGCTGCCCTAGTATTGCATCCAAATACCCCAGATAAAATCACTTGAAATTATTTAATGCATTTCCATTTTCAAACATTTCCACTCCAGCAAGGGAACTGAACAGTGTAACTGGCCAATGGTGTTGAGTCTAACTGTATTTAGGCAGCCTCATAGGGTATCAGCTCTGAATGCATACTATAGCCTACTACTGCCGGTATACAATACATACAATGTCGATTAATTACAACTGGATGTTGATGCTGAAGTGTAAACATTACTACATTATGTCTTCCTCAACATAAATGTGTGCAATATGGGCACATGATATGATTTGCACTTAAAATGTATCACATTTAACCTTTTGAAACATGATATTGTTTGCATATTTCTACTGGCTCATTTGTTTAGGGGTTGTGCTGTAGATTAATACAATATTGTATATTAACTTGACTTGTAGGCCTGCCAATGTGTGATGTATTCTTCATTTAGTTCCCATTGGTGAAGCTATCCAAATCATGGCCTGTCATGGCCATCCAGTGGTTTAGAATGAATATAATAGCTATCAGATTCAGTCCATTGGAAATTAATTATACTGTATGGGTCTCAGTCTACAACAAACTAAGTCATCAATCACTGGAATGTCTTAGAGTTGAGTTGTCCTGCTCATTGCCAACAAAGTGTGATCCATGTAATTTCTGGAATCAGTGGTTTTCTGGAATATTATCTAAACTCAATTAAAACATAAATTCTCTTCACACAATGGGAGCAAGGTTTCAATGGGGCTTTGGAAAGCCAATTTCAATATTATTAGTCATTAACAATGGACTGGAGTAGCCTATCCTTCCCTTGGAAATCATGACTTGCATAAGATATTATGCTGAAAAAAAAAAAATCTTTCTGAAATGCCATACATTTCTTTTTTATTAAATAGGCCTATGCATATTGTAGAACCAGAAACATACTACATACTATACTAAATATAACATTTTATTAGCTCAGCCATATGCTCCCTTTCCCAATCATGTCATTGATGCAACTGTTACATCGTTGTGTTCTCAACTTTTTTGCTCACATGACGTCTTCATATATACAGTATTAATACATTAATGATTCTACTTAACTGGCTAAAACATGCCTAATATTAAGCTTATACTGCACAATGCAGTGTATCATGGGAAGCTCTTACGGCGGGCGGCACATTCTCATTCATTATGTTGTGTTACGCAACAGGCCGTGTTTCGTGTTTGTTTGAGTTTAGTGGGCTCTGTATGCCGAATAATTAAAACCTCTTAGGGAGGTGCACCCCCCCCCCACACACACAGTTCGGTTTAAGCCCTTTTGGTCAAATACATCTGTGATTGCCTTTATAATACACGCCTGATAACGACCGTTAATTTGAATCAGGTGTGTTAGGAGCAGGCAGAGATCTAAAACATGCAGGGTGCGGCCCTCAAGGACAAGTTGAAAAGCCCTTGCCATATACCGTACCGTTTCATATGGCATTGATTGTTTGGATGTTTTATTGTCGATGGCATGAGAATATTCTAAAATAGCAGAGTTGTTGGCTCTCAGTGTTTAGCTGTTTAATAGAATTGTGCTATTCTTGCATACTCTTGCCTGTTATAAATAGGCAAAATCACTTTTGTAGCCTATTGGCTTCTTTTTTGACCGTATGACTAATATTATACTGTATGTGTGGACACATGTAAGATGAAGTTGGCGATTGGAGCAGACCTTAAGGTGAACTACTGTAACAAAGCCACAATATTCTGGTGAAATGCTGACCTATAATGGTTTGGAGAATATGGTTATACAGTTTACCTGGTGATATTATCTTCTTTTTTTTCCTTTTTACTATCTATCAGACTTTCTAGCAGAGAGTTTTTACTAATTAATGTACACCTTAGTCAGTTATTGTGTTACTCAGCTCACACTCAAAGCTTATCTAATTCAATTCAATTAACAGGAAAAAGGTAACGGTGTGATATAACATTATAGAAAGGAAGCCCACTGCTCTTGTGAGACTTTCATTAGCTACAATTATGTCAAATAAGCCTTTAATTTCACCTTCCAGTAGACTACCATTGAATTATATCTAATCAGATAGCACACATATTGGAGATGTACGCACAATGCTCAGATCCACATCTGCAACCCCCCACCCCACACACACATGTATAGCCTTTGGTAAGTGATTGGTAAGTACAGTTGCTACACACTCCCAATGATTTCTAGGCTTTCCAGACTGATTCTCAAGGTAAATTTAACTGGAGTTTCAGTTAAATTTTGCCTCAAGAATCAGTCTGGAGAGCTTGGAAATCGTTATGTTTCAGGCCGGTAAACCAAGTGTGTTGCCAATCAGCATCATACTGTTAGCTACGGGTGTGGCTTTGGTGTGACGAAGGCGACATGGAAACAACTTGAGTTGAAAACGACAATGGCGGGTCCTACAGAGCTTAATGTAGTAGCCTAGTGCTAGGTTATACAATATAGCATCAGTTTTATAAAAATGTATTGTATATGTAGACTTTTCTCAATGGAAAAATGTTTTGTTTACTCTTCTCCTAAATTTTTCTACTGCAAAAGTGGATTTAACAACAGAATGCTGGGTAACAGGTACATCCAATCAAATGCCAAGAATTTATATGAAAGCGCCTGCCCTTTTGAAACAGTTTCAATGGACGGCTCCCAAGATGGACGTGTCAGACACAGATATCTGGCGTGGCAGGTTAGATCAAATTGTATAACTAAAGTTCAGCACTGTAGATGCTGTGGACCATTAGCTATAAATAGCTGAAGCCAATTTAATTTCATGCATCACTGTAATTCACAAAACCACATCCATAATTACTATTATTCACCATAAAACAATCTCCACAATAATTGCCATGGAAGTTGAGGAAAATATTAGCTGCTAATTTCTCATTTGAAAACGGGCATTTTCTCAGAGTGTTCATATAGGCAGCATGAGTCACTCTTGTGTCCAAGTGACCTGCTGATACTTGACACTTTCACTGCAGCTACTCATTATAAAACCCAATAGCGGTCAATCACAGTAAGGCAGATAGATGGTGCGCCTTATTGTATTTGTGTGGGAGTGCCATGGGATTTATCACTTAGTTATGGTCATGTACACTAATGTGATGAACAGAATAACATAATATGTGTACAAAGCAAGCGGTATCTAAAAATAATGTTATTCTCACCGTTGACTACCATACATATTTTTTTCTAACTTAGGTCCCACAATGCGGAAGTGACTGTAACACAAAATAAAATAGGAGCATCGTGCGAAACAGAAACTATAATAATATTCTAATAAAAATAGAAAATCATAAAATAACCACCTCGAGTCATGTCTGACCTTTAATGAAACTCGATGTAAGCTTGATGCTATTGGCTTCACATGTATTTTTAGCTTGAGGTACGGTCATTTAAAATGGAGGGAAAGTAAGCAGCGCCTAATGTAGATGAGTTAGCTAGTTAACTAGCTGCTATTTTCTTTTGGTATTGATTAAGAAAATCTGTCTAGTTAAAGCTACAGGCTTGAAGTGCTAAAGCAGGCCAAATAGTTTTTAAATGTTTTAGCAATTTATAAATTATGCCCTCTCATACTGTAGGTTATTTTTCTTTATTATGGCGCATATTAAATACATAGATTTTTCAATATGCATCAGTAGTAACAGACCTTGCCCAAGCAAGGGAAAATAATTATACATGAAACTCAAGCAGAATGTCTGCCCAAGGCTATGTAATTAGATTTATCTTTTATTATTTTTCCATCCAACAGTGTTATCATGGTTCCACGTTTGAGATAGGAGATGTGATAAATATTGATGTCCTTACAGGAAGCACAGCCAGGCATGTGTGCAATGCATACCTTATTCTATCCATCACAATTTTCCGTTGTGAGCATTGTTTTTTGAGGTTTTTTTGTCCACTACCAAAGCCTCACGTCGAAGAGGCTTGCCGGTGTTTGAGGTTTGTTTGCAGACTGTACTTTATATCTTGCTTCCATTTGTCTCTAGCCCTCCAGTACATTGCTATTGCTTTTCCCTCCCTCTATTCCCCTCTTCCTTTCTCTCCTCGCTTCACATTCATCAATTTAGGCCTCCCCCTTTCCCCCCTAGGAGCTCACCTTCTCTCGTCCATATAACCATCTATCCCTGCTCCTCTCCCCGCAGAGTTGGAGACGAGAGAGAGATGAACAGAGACTTAATAAAAGACAGCAGGTAAATATGAAGAGGACTAGGCCCGTCCAACATGCAAAGAGAACCCAAAAATAGTGGAAGAAACTTTACCTTCCTTCATTAAATGCTAAAATGCAACACAATTAATTTGGAAAGATTTGTTTCACAGTGCATTAGGACAGATTCTCGCAATGTGTTTACTGCATTACTGTGTATGTATGTATGTATGTAAGTACTGTATGTATGTATATATATACACTACCGTTCAAAAGTTTGGGGTCACCCAGACAATTTCATGTTTTCTATGAAAACTCACACATTCT
>JAODTR010002542.1:0-13292 GCA_025399935.1 Amblyopsis rosae
GTGGATTACGAATTTTGCCTGTCCCTTTTGATTAAAAATATGCTGCATACTCCGCAGTTGGAATCATCACCCTCTTGCCTGCCTGGTATCATTACAAATGTAAAAGTGTCATTATGAGATATGCTAACAGAACAGTAGGTGTATTTGCCCTATGCGGTGCATAACACTGGTACACAGACTGGGGATTTTACATAATGTTTTACTCATTCAATTGGATGTCTTGCAGATCTCCCTGTGGGACGTGAGGACCTGCTAATACTTCTCAAGAAGCTGATTAGGTACATCCAGATAAAGGTATAGAAAAAACTACATGATACACCTTCATTTTCAATGCAGCAATGGAGTTCTTGTTGTGGAGGTCATGAGAAAATACTTCATAGTTCCTACCATGGTTTATATTGTATTTTAATTACAGTACAGTATTGTATGTACATATAAATGATGTTATGAAGTCCACCCACAAAACAAAATGCTACAGTCCACATTTAAAATGATGGTGACAAACAATTTTTCTTGTTTAGTAATTTTTTATTCATTTATCATCATATTATTTTATGTACAATTTCTGCCTAATTTCTGTTTTCTAGTTTGTGTCTGGATATTCATATGCTGAGATCCCCATTACCTTTATCAGTAAGTCTAATATGAGGTATGTTTCGGATTTACATTTGGTTTTGCCAAATATCTGATTGAATATTACGGGTTTCTTTTTCAGAGAGGACCATTACAACTCATGTAATTGAAACAGGTAAGACCACTAGGCTACTTAGGTATCACAATCTCATGGTTTGGAGGACATGAAAACCTATGACACTAATGCATGTAATTCTATATCCATGCAGAGCCCTCTAATTTGTTCCTCCCATTATTAGCAGGAACAAATTTAAAAAATACTGATATCTTCCTGCGGCATCTCCCAAAGTCCCTTTTCTTTCTTATCTGATTATATTCCACTTGGATGTTCAGATGTCTTTTAATCAGCCCCCTCTGTGATGAGGTAATTGGCCTGTCATGGCATAAAGGTTGGAAAGCTAAGCCTTAAGGGTGTAGGGAGCCCAGAGGAATCTTGGATGCAGTTTGCTACCTTGAGTGCAGTCCAAGCTCGGTTCACTTCCAGACAGAAGGAAGCATGCCTTGATGTATTGGGTAATGAGAATGGTGCAAAGACAAGTGAGGTCCTCTCTGTCTCTAGTGTTCATTAATGAGGGGAGGAAAGACAGCATTCAGTCAGTTTAAATTATTATAAAGCACTCATTTGTTTGAAGAATTGTTTAGTTTTAGAGAGCTACGTTAACGGCTGTGTTATAATGCTATTAAGTGATATGTATCTCAGTATCATATTTATATTTGTTTAACAAGGCAGATATTTTTGATAAGACTATGCTACCCCATGCTATCATTAGACAAAATAATGCTATTTTGGAGCAATTTATTTATGGTATCTACAGTATGACTGTGCTCCAAAGGCAAATGTTTTATTTTATGTATTATTATTATTTATTTATTTATTTTCGTTACTTAATACACTACAAAAAATTTTAATCTTACCAAGTATATTTGTCTAATTTCTGGTAAAAAATATAACTACACTTAATATAAGACACAATTACCTGACAAGAGATCTTCTATTCAGATATGTCTTATTTCAAGAAATCTTAAAAGCAAATTTTCACTTGTTCCATTGGCAGATTTATTTACTTATTATGAGCAAATATGACTATTCATAATTATTGTAATATTTTTGAAGAGCCTTTTTTTGCAATGTACTGTATATTGAGAAATACTGGGGATTTTGGTAGCACTTTATGCTAAAAGTAAACTAAAATAATTATTATGAATTAATGCATGATTTATGTGTTAATATCTCATAAATAATCATAATTAGAAATGGGTCTGTCCATTTACTTGCAGGCTATGAAGAAGTCATGAACATGCTTAATAACTCTAATAATAACTAACTAATTATGATTGAATTATAAATTATAATTTGCATATTGATGGTATTATCGTGTATTCATTTGAATCCTGACTTTCTGAACACGGCACAAGAGGAGAGGGAGAGAATCCGGCGCTGCCAGACTGTGGTTACTCTAAGCAGCATAGTTATGAAAATCCATTACAAAATGCTATATTTTTCGCCTTTTCCCTGATCTGAATAAGGCTTTTTAGAAATAAAGTCACTAAGAGGGTCTGAAAAGTCACTAAACCTAGCAACGCTGTGAACTGGTGCCAGATTAGAGGCCCTCTACTACAAACACACCATCTGTCAGCTTTCAACTATTGCTTATATAAATGCAGCCATGCAATACATCATTTTTTAGAAGCATAGTATATCAAAGTATAAAATACATGTTTTTGGCTGAAGTTGCTAGCATGTCATGTTTGATTGTATTAAGAACTAACGGAATCAAAAGTACAATACAAGATAATGTAATGTCCGTTGGGGTATCAGCAGCAACAGAGACCTTAAAGCGAGTACTGATTTATTTAATTATTATTGATGTATTTATTTTGATTAACACTTTCTCAAGACTTTTACAAAAAAGACAAAATACAATAATGTGCTAATACGCTAAATGTTTTTTTGGAATATATTCAATGCTTTCAGCCAACCATTCTAAGAAGCAAAATAATATAAATATGAACTGTAACTGTTTCTTTAGATTGTTTAAGTTTGTGTAAATTACTTTAAGGTTTTCCCCATTTTACTGTATTCAGGAACACATGCAGGTCATTGTAAACTTTGTATTGTTGTAAAAAGTCATTCCAAATACAGAAATGAGGGAGGAAATAAAACGTGGACAGAAAGCAGATGATTCTTTTAATTTAAGGTGATTTAACCATTTTGTCTGTTCCTACCCAACAGTCCCTGAAGTAACCATGGTGACCAGGGTTATTAATTTTACTCGGGTTGTCGAGGAAGAGCCTTCAGTTACCACAGTGACAAAAGTTGTCGAGGGGGACCCTTCCATAACCAAGGTAACAAGAGTGGTCGAGGGGGACCCTTCCATAGCCAAGGTGACAAGAGTGGTCCAGGGGGACCTTTCCGTAACCAAGGTGACAAGAGTGGTCCAGGGGGACCCTTCCATGACCAAGGTGGCAAGAGTGGTCGAGGGGGACCCTTCCGTAACCAAGGTGACAAGAGTGGTCCAGGGACATCCTTCCATGACCAAGGTGACACGAGTGGTCCAGGGGGACCCTTCCGTAACCAAGGTGACAAGAGTGGTTGAGGGACATCCTTCCATGACCAAGGTGACAAGAGTGGTCGAGGGACATCCTTCCATGACCAAGGTGACAAGAGTGGTCGAGGGGGACTCTTCCATGACCAAGGTGACACGAGTGGTCGAGGGGGACCCTTCCATGACCAAGGTGACAAGAGTGGTCGAGGGGGACCCTTCCATGACCGAGGTGACAAGAGTGGTCCAGGGGGACCCTTCCATTACAACGTTTACTAGGGTCATTGGAGAGCCTACCATTACTAAAGTTACACGAGTTATTGAGAGTAAGTATCAGAATTCTTCCTATTTTAGATAAGGTCACTGAAATATGCATCTGGAACCCGCCGAAAGATGCTCTTTGAGGGGAAAAGAGACATCATTCATTGTCAACATTCTGGTTTGATTGTATTGGCCAGTGTTTGCGTATTAGGCATATTTGTGCAGCTATTGTACTGTACGTGTTTGTGTTGGTACATGTGTTTTGTAAAATCAAGTCCCTTAGTGGTTTGCTGACGTGATATGTTTGTGTTCGTATTGCAGCACACGGTGAGCTGGAGGATGATGAAAAAAGATTCCTGGATGGTTAGTTTGTTTACATATAATTATGTTAATCTAAATCCTTGCATATGCTAAAGATGCTTTTAACACATTACTCAATGGCCATGTTGACTATGGTTGATTGAGCAGTCACGTCTTATGTGATTTCACCTGTTTTCATTAGTGATCATCATTGACTAAACAGACATATCTGCTACATGGTGTGGACCATTTGAGTACAATGCCTATGGATAGTTCTAGCATTCAGATATTTAAGATAATACAAAATAACATGATTAATCTCTCAGGACTCAGTAGCTTGGGAGGACTCAGTAGCTTCCTTACCTCAAAATATAGCCTCGCCGCAGATATTAGTCATTAATGAACCCCACGCTCATACACCGGTATTTGTGTGACCTATAATGTCTCATAAACATACTATAGTACTTCATGATCTACAATGCTTATTGGTGTCTCTACTGGCAGAATGCACTTTCAAAATACTATTTTACAGGGATATTACAAGTTGTCCAAAATGTATACTATATCTGTCTTATAAATTATCAAAACTTGAGAATGCATATTTTCTTATCTGTAGAGACAGTATCCAGCCTTATAGACATGATAAAAGCATAGTTTTGAGCTGCAGTCCAAAAACAATGATATTTCACCAAACGCCAGCGTGATAATGATTTTCCACTGTTCTGCAAGTTATCAACTACATTCTGTTTTTAATTCCAAACATGCTTGGGTCCTACTAGAGGTAACCAAGGTTAAGAAGCTGCTGGAGAGTGAGGTTCAAATTCTCCATGAGGAGAAGATCAAGAGAATCGTAGAGGGAGGTTAGAAAAACACAAGGCTGAGTATGGAATGGCATGAACACATAAGTTGTCTTGGAGCAGCCAAGATGGTTGCTTCTTGCACCGTTGTACCCTGAATTAATGTTAACCTCCTGCTATTTTCTGATGACTATTGCTGTATGCATATTAAGCCTTGTTGAAGTAAATTTTGTAGGTAAACTTTAAATTCAGTTTTTTAGACCTGAAGCAAATATTATATATGTGGTCATAATCATTATGGTCATTAGTCCCAATTCTTTTAAAACTAGACCACGCTCTAGGAGAAATAAAACAAGTTATGGATGATATTCACCTGTGAACAACCTGCATAAAAAGTACAAGTGTTTTAACCGATTTAACCAAGAACACCTGGAGAAGGCTTGGGCTAACTGTAAAGACCTTATTAATACATACATCCATTTAGACTACCTTAAATAATCACAAGGGTGCTTCTGCCGACATTGCAAATAATTATTTACCACCTTTAGCATTTATTTTCTTTGATTGGAGTGAAGCACAAATAATTTCGTTATACAGTACCGGGCTGTAGTTACTGAATAGCCGGACACAGCACCTTGCAGTATATATTATTGAATGACATATCTTGGCCAACCTCCACTAAAAACATCACTTATTCATTATGATTCAAGATGTTTGTATAAGCACAATAAATGCAGTGTAGAATAATCAAATTAAGCATATGCTTAGACATCCATATCTGTCCCATGAAATGCATATAGCCAACACATTATTATATTTAGACATTTCTCTCACTCTTATGGTGCACCATGAGGATTTGTCTGTCCATCTTCCATCTGTCTGTCTTCATCTGTTTGTTTTTGATGTTGTGGACTACAGCTAACAACTGTGTGTGCAGGCGTGCATTTTGGAGATAAAATAACTGTGTGTGTGTGTGTGTGTGTGTGTGTGTGTGTGTGTGTGTGTGTGTGTGCAGTCTCCGTAGTGTGTAGTATGTAGTGTTCTGTGGCATTTGAGGAAATGTACCTGTACCTTGTCTGGCCTGGCGAAGGTGTGGGGTACATTCAGAAAGCATTTACGTTGGCTTATACATTTCTGTGGTATCTCTGTGTATTTAGTTCTTCACCTCTGGTTCATGGGCTACCCTCTGGCACCTCAAATGTATATCCTATGTATGCATGCGTGTGTGTGTGTGTGTGTGTGTGTTTGTGGATGCTAATTTCTGCTTGTTGGCGGTAGTGGTGGCATAGGTGTAGTGTAGCGGGGAGTGCTATATGTAGCCTACCTGTCCTTCTGTCTGTCTGTCTGTCTGTCTGTCTGTCCGTCAGTCAGTACATGTTGCTAAGTCGTTAAATGACTTTTAACGCCCTTCTCCGCTGCCCGCTGTGAAGGTGGAGTGGGACACATCGGGGTGATCCAGCCTCTTATCATTGAGGGTAGGGCCTTCTTAAATTAACCTTTTTTTTACCCTGCGCTCCTCCTTGAAATGACCATACCTGGGATAAGGTTAAAGCTACAATCTCTAACTTATTTATGTGAGTAATAGACTGACACTGGTTACTGACTGAGGCAATACCATATAAGGTTTGGGTTACTGTTCATGAAAGCCTGTCCGTATGCAGTTCTGCAGTTTATATACAGTAATGCGCTCTCTATGTTTAGCTAACATAACCTTAAACCCATCTTGATATAATGATGATGATGACTCATTGTGTTTATATAGTGCATTACAGTATGTAATAGCACATAACACAAACACAAAATACAGTGGGACAGCAGAAAGAACACAACATAAAAATAAATAAACAAACAGAGTGGGCGAGCTAATGCAAGCCCCACCTCTACAAGTTTCTTCTCTTTGTCAGTGTGGGTAGTCTCAAGTACGATAACCGTATGCCAGTTGGGTAGAGACCCAGCTGGCACAGTGGTGGGTCCTGTTAGGGCTGCGGCTAGCAAACCCCAGCGAGAGATAGAGGTACAGATCTGCGGGGAGGGAAGGAGAGGCCAGCAGGCAATGAGCATAAACGATATTAGCTAGAAGCCAAGCTGGCTGGGCGGGTATTACGATCCAGGAGGAGAGTGTGGGAGAGCTGAGCCTTTATAGGACGCTTGATTACTGGATTTGGGTCAACAGGGCTCCCGCACGTGTCTCCGCTCAGGCATTCACGCAGAGAGCGAGGAAGAAGCAGGATATGCTGGTGTAGAGGGAATGACAGTTTCATTCGGTGCGTTCAGAATCTACCCACGTGCATCGTGTTCCTGTAGCGGTTTGAAAATCTCAGTCAGAAAGGTGTTGTTGTGTAGTTTAAGGTTGTAATCGCATGGGAATTATTTGATTGACACTGCCTGGCTGCTAAACAGTAATAAGACATTGACAGAGGATTGGCACTGCAGTACTAGGAAGAAAGGATAGGGTATACAGTATGATGCCCTTTGTCCCGCATTAGCCTGTTAAGCTTGGAAATCGTCATCACTTACTTGATGTGTGAAGTGACCGATTTGAAGCTTTAAAATGAAAATAAGTGACTATCTAAAGTTGATCTCAAACACATGTCTGACCAGGGGCCACTTCAAGGTGTACATTTCTGCATTTTCAAAGTGATAGACTAAAATGGAACTCCATATATGGTACTGTATGTCTAACTGCATATATTCTGCTTCAGGTCCAGACTTCTCAAAAATCACAACCATCCACGGCAACCCACAACTGATTGAATCTGAATCAGAGAGAATCACCAAGCTGATTAAAGGTCAGTAATCAGTCTGCAAAAGTTAGGTTTATGCACGGTTCTAGGAAATTAGCAAATGTGTCAGGGTGAGAGGAAAAACCACCTTGCTCCCAACTAAATTGTTACGTCTGCGTCGTCGTCTGAAAACGATATCCCATTGGTACCCACAGCAGAATTTCCATCTATTCTGAAATGAATTACCATTGTAGTAATGTAATACTGGCTGTGTGTGTATTACTGAGCCAATGTCTGTCGTTGTTTGACAGAGGGAGGGAGGAATGCCCCAGCCAGGAGACCACCAGGTAAGACCACTGATTAATCTGTCGTCAGATACCATATCAACACTGCTTTTATTTGCTGTGGAATTAAAACACTTTCTCGTTCGTCATTCCTCTCTATTTTGTGTACGTATGATCCTCCATCATGTCACCACATCCATCTGTTATTCTTGTGTCACGCCTTCCATTAAATTTGCATTTATACATACCATAATAATGTACATTTGACAATCGCTAAATGGGTCATAGTTATCGTAAATAACATTTGTTAGAATTCTAAAAGCAGGATGTCATCAAGGCTAATTCATACATTTCACAACATAGATTAGACTACCTATAAACATACAATTAATAATTGAAAACCAACCAAAAACAGTAAACCTTCTAATAAAGGTTTAAAGGTAAAGTCAGCTATTGCAAGCTACAGTAATTGTAAGATAATACACATTTAGTCAAATTCAACAAATATCATTTCGCATTTTGCTAGCTTACTGTTCTCTGTGCGTGTTGAAAAAAGAATCAGATATTCGTACGCAGCCCTGGCTCCGTAAATAGGAACATAAAGTGGCGAACACCGCTCACATCAACAAAGCCATAGCACTACGCTTTGCTACACAATGTGGAGGCAGCCCCGCGGAGGGTGTGGGGGAATTGTCTTTTGATTTGAGCTCGAATTTAGCAAGCATTCAGAGAATGACTGCTCATGCCTTTAATAGAGGATTGCCACAGAGGGCTCTGATATATAGGAGTACCGTGAGGTAGAGAGATGAGCATAGGTACCAAGGTGGATTCTGAAGAGATTGATGTGAAGTCTCTTGGGAAGATGTGAAGTGATTCTGCTTGACACCACTAATCTCTTCTTAGCAGCCGGAGTTAAAAGGAGAGGAAGGTTTGTCAGGCACCACCGCAGACCCAGACGAAAGGAGTCACCGGTGGTCCTGAGAAGTGCTGGAGGAAACGGAACACATCTGGACCAATAGCAGTAGTCTTTTTTTTTTCTTCTTCAAAACCACAAATAAGAACAATGAATGTTTAACATCTGGCATAAGGAACTATCTGAATCAACAATGTAGATAAACAGTATGCAAGTACCTGAATGTTCTCATTGATCCAGCACATATAAGTTATGCGAGTATCCCACTACTGTGTGGATTGGGGAGAAGCTAGATAGATAGTTATGTTACATGATGTTTGACTGTGGAGTTTTTTTTTGTTTTTTACCTTTTGTCTTGCCTGTTTTTTCACTTTTTACTAGGTGTTTTTTAAAGTTTTTTTGTATTCTATATGGTGCTGGTATTCTGTACAACGAAACTAAATGGATAATAATGGATTGTTCTCCTACCACACAATGGTGTACCATAATTTTAGGAACATTACAAATATAATTGTGTTTTTTGTTGTTGTATTTTTATATTTCAGTATTAGCTTACATGTAGATCAGCCAACAGTACGTATTTACAGAGGCTGAAATATTGTAGTTGAGCCTGCAGTATTTCATCCTATGTAATTAAAGGCTTACAGTGAGCTTGAACCATGTTGTACAACCAGGCCTTATACTTCTTTAACATGAGAAGTGGACAATAAATATTTAAATAATGCTTTTGAGTAGTGAATCCTTTCACTTTTGTGTCATTTACCCTGTATACTATATTATTTGATAAATGTTGCCATCTACCTACATATCTTGACAGCATATCTGGAACTGTATATCAAACTACTATAGTGTGTTGGCAACTCCCCACCAAACCACCATTGGCTAGCCTAGATGTTTTGGCTTGTATTTGCCATCATAGCACTCTAACCTCAGCTCTTAACCATGTAGGGAAGAGCTGGGTTAGCTTTTATGCTCATTGCATGTTAGAGTAACTGGCATAATGTCAGCAAGGACAAGTAAATTATAACTTCAAAGTAAAAAACATAAATACAGTCATTGCACAGTATAGTCGACACAAAAACATGTTTTAATTACAACCTCAAAAGGCAGCACCTGCCTACATTTTACATAGTAATAAGAAATATAACTTATGCTCCAAAAACGGCAAGTTCTGTAAAAACTCACTAACTCCTGCAGAATGAGAGGTGTTATTATAAATGATTGTTCAATTATAGGGTAAAGCTCTCCTCCTCAGAGCAATGGCTGGAAACTGAATGATGGTAGAATAGAAAATCTATTGATCAAGTATAATGAGAACATAAGTTATTGTTGACAATAAAATGTTACGCATTTTGTTTGTGGATTTTATAAGAAAGATGTTTATATACATTTATTTTAGTTTTTTTAGGGCGATAATTCAATACCAAAATAATTTATTTCAATGACACATTCCCAAAAAGTATACATGAAAATTATGGACTACATTCAAGAAAACTGCAGGAGTGTTTCTACACTCGCAAACAATCCCGTATGGCTTGCAGGAGTTTAGTGTTAAAATTATGGAACACCACATTTAAAGGACAACAGAAAGAGCCTATTGTTCTACCCTGCCATGAGCAGAGAATAATTCAAACAACCTGTTGGATGACTCCTGCAGAGAAACATTAGTTTCACGAAGATGTCATGAAGATGTCGATGATACAAGTGAGCTCATACGGTTTTAAGTGAAAACAACATTCTATGTATGAATCACTTGTATGGAAAGTCTGTCTAAGTTATCATTTCAGAGAAAATGTTACATTATCAGAAAATATAAAAGTTGCATAATTTGTTGATAGGCCTCCAGCTCGTCCTTACTCATTCCTTTTAAATGCATATTCAGTAGTGAAATTATTCTCCGTGTGACAACGTTTTCCTTTCAGCCCCACTGGCATGACTCTTTGTGACGCTTCATCGAGGGATGGCCAACTCTAAACCACAACCATCTGACCATCTGAAATCTGTAAAGCATGAGGACAGCCTCCATACTGGATGACAAAGAACAATGTGCCACCCAACATTTATTTATTGAAAGATGTACTATTATTTGTAGCATAAATGTAGAACAGATAATTGCTGTTCAGTGACAAATTATAAGTATTTGTTTCAAATTGATAGTTTTTGTATTTTGTACACTTATTTGACCTTTTTCACAGTGACCCGGTAGTGTTACCAAAGAGGGGTACACTTTCTTCCTGTCTAGTCTGTAAACAAAAAAAGTGCACTCTGCTAAACAATGTGGTGCACACACAGGTATAGCATTAGCTAAACTGGATATGTTTTTCAAAATTGCCCAACTGGTACTTGGTGTTGGGTGGGTTTCTAAATAGTTTATTCCTCTCTAGGTGGGTCCTGGCACAAACATGTTTGGGAACCCCCGACGTAGAGGGTTTGAAATGATTTTAAAAGTGGAGGGAGAAATTTGCTATCAGTAAATAGTTTACATTATTTTTCACTATACATATAAAGTATATGTATAGTGAAATACATTACAGATTACACAGCTATTGCCTATAACAGAGGTCTTCAACAGAGGGTCCGGGACCCCTAGGGGGTCCTCAGCAGTACTGCAGGGGCTGCTCCAAATTATTTGATCCCAAATGTATTTTCATTAAAAAAAAATGTTATCTCAAAAAATATACATACAACCTATGCTATAATCTGTCAATAATTATTTGAATGGCTTAGTTAATGACCTACTTTCATACATGGCACTATGGCCCTACACATTGTTGGCTCGGCAACTAAATATTTTATACCATATTTGATAGCGGGTCTCTGTGCTGTGTTTCTATCAGCTAAGGGGTCCTTGTCCTGAAAAACGTTGAAGATCTCTGGCCTATAATAACACCAGAGCAGAGACTGTTGTTCTGACCTGTAGATCTATGTGTTATTCTGGCCAGAGGTTTTCCTATAGAGAAAGCATTTAATTTAATGTGTGTCTCTGTGGAGAGATTGAGCGAATGGCTTCAGCTGCTAAAGATGCCCTCTGGGGAAACAAAGCCAGAGAAGCCCAACTGCTTCAGCACGTGTGTGTGTGTGTGTGTGTGTGTTTAGTAATATTAATAATATGCAAATTGACACCTGCTCATATTTTTGTCTTTCTCTTCTTCCCCTCTATCCCCCTCATTCTATTATAATGTATGTCTCTCTGACACACACACATTACACACACACAAGGTTGTGTTGGCCATGTTTTCTCATGTCAAAGAAATTCTCAATGAGACATTGAACTAGTTAAATAAAGATGTATACACATATATACAGATATTGTGCACATTTAATCACATTGCTTACAATTGAATGAGTTCCAAACTTATTTTGTAAATAGTTTTTTTGCAGTTTGATATAGGTTCCATTCCTGCCAACATAGAGAAAACATGAAAACTGGAAGATCAGCTAAGTAAACGGGTACATTCAAAGAATTTTCTTTTGCAGTGAAGTGCCTTTTTTATATCAAATCTTAGATAAATAAAGGACTGCTCTTTATCAAACATTAAATCAGCGGTCTATATTAGGTAAAAATTATATTTATAATAATAATAATAATAATAATAATAATAATAATAATAGATTTTATTAGAGGACGCCTTTCAAGACACTCAGACATCTTACATTACAAATTAAACATTTGACAAAGACAGGAGCATACATATTAGAAATATAAATACAAAGTGTGAAAAGTCATATAAAGAATGTGAATGTAACAATTCAGGTATTCCTCAGATAGCTATTCCATATGCTGTAGCCCAAGTCTTTCACTCCCTGTTATTTGGACCATGTGGATTATGTTTTTTATCTAAAAGTTGTTTGGTAAGAAAGCATTATAAAATATGATTTTTTTATCCAACTGTGTTAAGAAGATACAGTATATGCAGACAGTGTTCTAGACACCTTTTGGTTACTGGCAATTTACACGAGACAGTGTCAGGTTCAGCAACAGTTTATTGTGTCCTTAGGTTCCAGTAGATGTTGGCTGTGTGCCTGGAGTTGTCCATGGCTCATTGGTCTTAAGGGAGGACATTTTTCTGATGATCTAATGGTCAAGGGGGGAAAGTGGCCTGTTGGCTTTGATAATGCCAAAGTTAATGCAAAAGAAAGAACGAAAGACACTGAATATATGTGCTGATGTTTGAAACTGCTTATCAAAATATATCTGTGTAACTGTAGAAACTGCAGAAAAATATGCCAGAAAATTGCAATTTTAATGCAGTTAAACATTAACACAAACATGTTTACTGGAATACAGCATAGAGACTTCATTTTCTGCATTCTGGTGAATTCTTATGTGTCACGGTGAGTGGGTGAGGTGGCAGAAACCAGTCGCAGGTTGGGGTTCAGAACAATTGTAATTTTAATCAGCACGCAAACAACAACCGACAAAGACAGGGAGAAACAGAGGGCTATATATACTAAGGCTAATTAGGGGATTGGGCACCAGGTGTGTGAAATGACAAGAAAAAGACAAAGGCTGCATCCGAATACCCGTACTTGTCTACTATATAGAAGGCAAAAAGCAGTACGTCACAATTAGTAGTATGTCCGAATACTCAGTAAGCAGTTGGTAGTAGTCGAGTGTCGTACTACCTCCGTAGTGTACAAACATTCCACACTAAGCTATCCCATAAGTCAGTTGGGCACTATCCAGAAAAAAAATCGAAGAAGAGAAATAGCGGTAAATAAAATATAACGGGAGCAAGCAGCGAAGATGCGATGATGTACAAGTATCATAATCATACTATCACTCCAAAGTAAAGACAATTTAATATGAGTAGATATAAAGTCGTTTTTTTATTTTT
>JAODTR010002553.1:0-13291 GCA_025399935.1 Amblyopsis rosae
TGCTCCGATTCTCCGGCCAATCTCCCGCTCCATTGTCCCCTCACTCGCGAACAAGACCCCGAGGTACTTGAACTCCAAATTATATACGAGTTTCACAGTGTCAATTGAATTAGGCTATTGAAATAGTTAAACTTTTCCATAATATTCAAATGTATTAAGCTGCATCTGTATGTGGTCCCGCTATCAAAGCGCTTGCATCAAGAACAAAACACAATCACTGCTCACTGAATAACCTAACCTAAAGTTAGTTTAGCTCTGAAAACAGGAGGGGCTGGGGAAGACAGCAGGCCAAAATAACAGAAAACAAACAAAAACCAGGGTACGGTAGCTCAATAGTGTCATGATGTGCGCGAAGGCGGGTGTGTGGTCTAATAATTATATTTACCGGTATGTAAAATAAATATTTGTATAGATATTATTAAATATCTTAAATTCTGCTTATGGAAAAGTTTATTTTGCTGCAGTAGGGGGCCCCCACTCCCGACAGGGCCCCACGCAATTGCGTGGTTTGCGTGATAGGAAACAACGCCAGTGGCTGTGGGTAAACCACGGTCACATGTTTACACAAAACGATGAAAGCGATTGTTTTGTGTTTTACCTTACTGTCTCTAGTCTGGCGCCAGATCATTTTATTTCACTGAGATTATATTCACAAAGTGAATGGTCTGGTTACACCAGCCAGGCAAGACAATAGGCTATGATTTGTCAGGGCTGTAGCGCACTAAACCTGGTCCAATGAACTGCAAGGAAGGATATGTCCACAACATACCTGTATTGTAAATGATTCAATTTTCAAGGATTCAATTTTAAAATGAGCTGGCTACACAGGTTGTTGTTTTTCAGAAGGGGTGAGACAGGGTTGTGATTGTGAAAGTAATATAGTAATGCAGTGTTTCCCAACCCTGGTCCTCGGGGAACACCGCCCTGCATGTTTTAGATGTCTCCCTGCTCCAACACAGCTGATTCAAAGGAATGGCTCGTTATCAGGATTCTAACAAGCCATTCCTTTGAATCAGGTGTGTTGGAGCAAGGCAACATCTAAAACATGCAGGGCGGTGTTCCCCGAGGACCAGGGTTGGGAAACACTGTAGTAATGTAACTAGTAATGTAACTAAGCACTTTTAATACCCAGTAATAAGTAAAATTATAACTTTTTGAAGGAGTACTAAGTAACTAGTAACTTATTCCAATTCATGAGTAACTTGCCTAACACTGGCCTACACCTTTAACTCAATTGAGCTAGAGCCGTTTTTACAGAGCATTTAATTAAACAAGTTTGCAACATTTTTGCCAAAATCCGATTTTAGAGGGAGCTTTTCAAATCAAACCATGCTCTAGTCTACAGAATCCTCTTATAATAAGGTCTTAAAAAAATTTAGGAAAAAGATGAAGCATCTCCATTAACATATATTCATTTTTTTCTATCTTAAATAAATAAGAATAATTTTCATATCCATATTTTTTATTGAACAAATATAAAAAGTGAAGTGTATATATTTAGCCAAGCATATGTATATGTACAGTAAATATATGTACAGTATGGCACCTTTCACCGGCTAAAAGTGCTTCACAAATGAATTACAAAGACAGCCACAACACCCCTCATTTGGAATAACCAAATAATCGACTGCTTTTTAAAACAGTCTAAATTTAAACAGAATATAAACAAAGATGGAGGCAATGCATTCCACAGTTTAGGTGCCCCTGTGGGACTGATCGGTCCCCTCTGGTCCTACAATGAGTGTGAGGAACCACTAACAACCTTTGACCTGATGACCTACAGTAAGACTAGGGCTGGGCGATATACCGGTATATACCAGTATATCGGAATTTTTTTCAAAAGATATAAAATGAGACAATATCGTTTATATTGATATAGTTATATTATGCGTTTATTCATGATTTTTTTTATTTGTTCGTCTCTTCCTCCATGCCTGCACTTAGCCTTAGGAGTGGAGTCAGGAGCGAATGATTTAGCGTGTTCAGAGTGTCAAAGGGGCGGAGACACCAGAGAAAGCTCACATGTCAATTAATGTCGCTAAAAATGAAAAATGTCACATTTCTGTCGGGTTTCCTGTTTTTTCTCTATGCCTGAAGATTTAGCCCATTTTATAGAAAATACCGATATATATCGTGTATCGGTATTCAACCTAAATATATTGGGATATTATTTTTGGTCCATTTCGCCCAGCCCTACCTAAGACTACATTTGTGAAGCTGCAACAGGTCAGAGATGTAGCCAGGAGCATGTTTGCGCAAAGCTATAAACGTGGACAAGGGCCCTATTTCAGAAAGCATCTTTAACACACTCTGAAACTAACCATGAACTCTGAGTTGACGAACTCTGAAATGAAAATCAGTTTCAGACCAGCTGATCTGAGTTTGTTTAGTCAAATCTGAGAATGTTTACTCTGAGTTAAGCACGTGCATGACAACAATAAAAAGCCACTATCAACGGAGCGCCGATACTACGCTGCAATATGGCGACCGCCAAGAAAAATATAAAGCTTAGCATGCTTTATAGCAGAAAATGTTCATGCTGTTTCCAACTAGTGGAAAGTAATTTAGGAAAATTATACTGTACATTGGAGCAAGCAAACAACTCTCGCTCTTAAAAGCAAGTCTTATTAGTAGTTTAAACCGCTTTTACACTTTTCAAACCCATATTGGTACTGGCCTATGTTGGCTGCATGGAACATGGCCGGCTGAACTAGGCTAGTCTAGTTTTATACTTGTTTGAAAGTGCCTGCCCTTTTCTAATAGTTTGGATGGACAGCTCCCCAGATGGACTTGTGGCTAACAATCCATCTGGCATGTCAGGTTAGAGACTGCCATTAGGTTGACCAGAATATTAAAGACCTGGTTGGAATGGATGCTAATGCATTTCTTTGTCTCCCCTCTCCTCCCCAGCTTGCAAACAGTTATGGCAATGTCTACAGTCTGTTTATTGGCCCCAGACCAGCAGTGGTCATTAATGGCCTGCAGGCAATTAAAGAGGCTCTAGTCACCAAGGCTGCAGATTTCTCTGGACGACCCCAAGATATGATGATCAATAAGTTGACCAAAGGGCAAGGTATATAACATGATAATGATAACATGTTTAAAAAGTTGGTTTAGCGTTGACATATCAAGACCACTAAAGAAAAGGCAAAAAAATGCTTTGTTAGGACTAGGAGTGTGTCAAAACGGTGATTACATATGAAAGTCTGGCATTGTCTATGATGTCTGCATACAGTAGAGTTTTAAAAACAGTGACTCTGTGCTGTAGGAGTGATTCTGGCAGAGTATGGCAGCGGTTGGCGGGAACACCGGCGCTTTGCTCTGATGACCCTGAGGAACTTTGGCCTGGGGAAGCAGTCGATGGAGGAGAGGATTCTGGGAGAAATACAACACATAACTACACCACTGGAGAAGAGTGTTGGTATGACAGTTTAGCAGTAATCACTGCTAACATACGGTATTTGAATAAAATTATCTGTTGTGTGATCTCGGAACCCGTCAGACACATTTTCTGATAGCTATAAAGCCATTGGGGGCAAGATCCAATATCTTTGGAATATTTCTAGGGTTCCAGTGTAGCCAGGGGATGTCCTAGCCAAGACTCCCTCTTCCGCCCGCTGGTCAATGTTAACAGTCCGATTTTTTGTCCGACGTGAAAATAGAGTTGGAGTTAAGTTATGCAAAGGCTAATAAAATGAGAAATTGGTCAATACTACGCAGACTACAAATGCACTACAAACGTAAATAAAGATGCATCCAGTACTAGAAGTAATCATCCATTTGAAAGAAAATACTGTACCTGTAATCTGATTACACTATTTTATCTCGTAACTGTGAAGGATTACATTTACAGTTTTTTTTGTAATCAGTTACTTTCTAACCTTGGCTGTGTTGCATTACATTAAGTCTATATTGTGCTGTTAACATTGTTGTTTATTAATTGTGTCTTCTCCAGGTACAACAATGGACCCAAAGGTGATGTTCCATAATGCCTCCTCGAACATCGTCTGTCAGGTTTTGTTTGGAAGGCGCTATGATTACAACGATGACTTCATCCAGCTCATAATTAAACTCTTCACAGAGAACGCCAAGATAGCCAACGGACCTTGGGCTATGGTGAGTGAATGGTATAGTAAGCGATCGTAAGATAATACACGTTTTGTCAAATTCACCAAATATCTCTTCGCGATCTGCTATCTGCGTGTTCTCTGTGCGTGCAGCATCGTCAAATATCAACAAGCTTTCTCCACAAAGGCCTAAATACATACTTCCCGCTTAAGTTGTTAGTGGTGTGCAAACACACAATATTGTGGTGAACCAGCAATGTGAACACATGGTTAATCTCTCTCTGTAGTTGTATGACTCCATCCCCATGATCCGTAAGATGCCCCTGCCATTCCAGAAGGCCTTTGCTAATGTTGAGGTATGAACACACACCAATGTTTTGTTCCTTTTTTATTTTATGTAGACAGGATAAATGACAGATGTGTGTGCTGTGCATATTTAAAAATAAATATATAGATTAGCCATTTATGACACTTTATAAACCTCAGACTAGGTTAATTCATTAATTAATGTATTTATTTATTTAGTAGTATTTCCATCATTAACAATAATAACAATATATTGTTCTTCTTTTCAGGTTTGTTATAACCTTTCAATGTCTAAGGTGAATGAGCATGTGGAATCCAGGGTCCCGGACAAACCCCGTGACTTCGTAGATTGCTACCTTGATGAACTGGATAAGGTGTGTGTGTGTGTGTGTGTGTGTGTGTACACTAAAAGTCTCAACTTTTAAGGCTGTACAATTATGCTTGAGTGTTTTCGTGCAATTTGTGTAAATGCTGTATGTTGTAACACTGAAAACTTAATGATGGGATAAGCCTATTGACGCCATGGAATAACAAGAATTAACACTGGTCAACATCACAAGATATTACATATTATCTCCCCGTTAAATAAAAAAATACAGTTAACGACTCTCTATCTGAAATATGTCCCTTCCAAAAACTAAGAGAAACTGCCGAAACTGCGTGCATGTATTACATCCTCAAAGTTTAGATGGGGTGTCGTAACCTTTCGCTTTTCTGAAATGCAAGAGGAGAGATACCAGCATAAACACACACACACACACACACACGAACAGGAAATGTATGAAATGGATAGTGTGTGTGTGTGTGTGTGTGTGTGTGTGTGTGTGTGTGTGTGTGTAAATACTAAATGAATGTAACTAGTGTCTGCCAACATTTAAAGGTTTAGTCAGCTATTGCAAGCTAAATGTAAGCTAATACACTTTTTGTCAAATTCACCAAATATCTCCTCCCATTTCGCCATCTTACCGTTCTCTTTGTGTGTTGAAAAAATAATCTGATACTTCTACACAGCCCTGTGGCACACCGCTCGTATCAACAAAGCCGTAGCACTACGCTTTTCTTGACAATTAATTTTGACGTGTAATGCGCCGCCCGCGGAGCGATACTGTTTTGATTTGAGCTCATAGTTAGCAAAAATATACCTTTATATTGGGTATATTCATTTGACAATAGGCATTTATGAGGTGTCCCGCTCACAGCTACAGTAGAGAGATCACTGCCGTATTCCTCTCTCTCCCTGTTTAGAGAGGGGATGACGGGTCCTCATTTAATAAAACAAAGCTCATCACGTACGTCCTGGACCTTTACTTTGCCGGCACAGACACAACCTCCAACACCCTGCTAACCGGCTTCCTCTATCTCATGACTCACCCCGATGTGCAAGGTCTGTCCATCTGTCTGCATGTCTTTAAGTGTCTTGAAACTCACTATTTTAATACAATTTATACTGTGTATACTTTCTTTATTTTTGTGTAGTTTACTTATAAAAATACATTTACAAAAAATTGTCTTTATATCCTACATACCAACATACTCCTTGTGTGTTGTCTTGGTTGCATGTGTGTGGGTGTGTGAGTGTGTGTGGGATCACAATTTTCAAAACCATGTTTTTGTATGCTGTTTAGGAACTTGCTGTTGCTTTGTGTGTGTGTGTGTGTGTGTGCCCACACTAACACCTAGCTCTGGACAGTAGCTCAACCCATGTCTCTCTATCTCTCTCTCTCTCTCTGCCCCCCCTCGCAGAGCGGTGTCAGCAGGAAATAGACCGGGTCTTAGCAGGGAAGGACTGTGCTACTTACGAGGACAGATACCAGATGCCCTACACACAGGTTCGCTATCAGGATACATTCCTCTATACTGTGGTGTGCAGTGAATAAATAGTACCATTAGCCATTTGGGACAGTGTAACATTATCATGTTACTTATGATGAATTATTTAAGGTTTCTCTCTACCCAGTGGCACACTGGGTAGAGAGGGGTGACAGTTGATAGAAAGGTTGGTGTTTTGAACCCTTCTGCCTCCCGGCCAAGTGTTGGACGTGCAACACCTAATCCTATCTACTCCTAGTGGTTGAATCACACCTTGCATAGCTGACACCACCATCGTTGTGTGAATGTGAGCGCTTTGAGTGGCTGGAAAGTAAAACATGCGCTATATAAATGCAGTGTACAGTGTCTTTGTTAGCTATAATTATACATTTGAGTCTCAAGCTGTGTCTCAAATCGTGCACTTGTGTACTTATACTTTAATATTTTGAGTACACGGTGCGCATGGTGCACTTAGTCAAAGTGTACTTAGTGGAGCACGCGATTTGAGACACGGCGTGTGTCTAACAATTATTTAAGTGGTTTATATATAGGTAACTACACTTGTCTCCATGCAGGCCGTTGTCCATGAGGTGCAGAGAATAGCTAACACTGTGCCTCTTAGTGTCTTCCACTGCACCACTAACGACACAGAGCTCATGGGATACTCCATACCGAAGGTTAGCCATACATTATTACATACATGTTAAGCATACACATTATAACCCCAGGAATCCAGGAAATAAACCTTCAGCATGCAATGGTTTCCAACCTGCTTTAACCTCGGGACTGGTCAGGAGCTCAACAATCACAGAAGTGAATGTGCATACATTCTGTGTGTACAGCATCTAGTCATATACTCAAATACATACCACGATGATAATAATATTAAAAGCATTTTGAATATTTCATAAAAATATTGCAATGAGACTATATTTGTGATGTAAATATAAAGATATGTTTGTAAAAATCTCCATTATCATGTATCTGTCTTTGTGTATGTATTTTCTTCCTTTTAGGGTACTTTGATCATCCCTAACTTAACATCAGTGTTACATGAGGAGGGACAGTGGAAGTTCCCGCATGAATTCAATCCTGAAAACTTCCTAAATGACCAAGGAGAGTTTGTTAAACCAGAGGCATTCCTGCCATTCTCTGCAGGTGTGTTGGCTTAAGGTCATGTTACTTTTTATGTTATTGACAACACGGACATTAGAACGGCCTTAACGTGCTTGTTGGCGGTTTCTACTTCCTAAATCGGAATTCCGAGTAACTTGTGTTCAAGTTCTTTGTTGTCGGAACTGTATGGAATAAAAGCGCAACGTTAAATATTTGTAATGCACACATTAGAAACATTATGTGATTAATTTATTTCCCAATTCCCATGTGTGCTTCAGATCTGTGTTTGGTACCTGACACAAAAAACGAGCCTTTTTGTGTCAGACAAAGCTGTAACAGATGCACATTAATTCCTAAACTCTTAATGCTGTTATATCTGTGCTGTACTATGTCGCAAGGTCTCTATGTCTATGGATACAAATAACGTCCACTTCTCTGCCATGTAGAAGGGTTGAAGGTCACCAACTCGGGTATCAAAATTATTTTCTACCCAGAATTACAACTTGAGACGTTGTTCATGTCCAATTTCCAAGTCGGAAACTATAAAAAAAAATAAAAATCCCTTTAACAGGTTGCAGTATTTCTAAAAGAGGAAAACAGGGGAATGTAGTACAGTGTGCTACACATTACAATTTGGGTGGTGGGATTTTAGACAACTTGAGTGCACCACATCAAGTTCAACAAACAGTTCCTTGAGAACTGTTGAATCAAAGGTGTTCTAAGCAACATTTTCAGTTGTAATATGTTAACTGTAGGTTTGCAACTGTTTCAGGTCCCCGTATGTGTCTTGGGGAGGGACTGGCTCGCATGGAGCTCTTCCTGATCACAGTGACTTTGCTGAGAAAGTTCCAGTTTGTGTGGCCAGAAGATGCCGGAGAACCAGACTACACCCCTGTCTTTGGGGTCACCATGACCCCCAAACCCTACCGCATGGAGGTACGACTCAGGCCTGCCGCACAGAGGCAGGAAGGGTCAGACGACAGACTGTGATGAAGCATGCTGCTGAGAGAGGACTGGTTCTCAAGACACAAAGGCTCATGGAAAAATGCAACTCAAATAGTCTGCACTATGCTTGATGTTTGGATTAAACAACAGGGGTTCTCAACTGTGTGGCTGTAGTCTTCTTGCAAGCCAGAAACATAGTCAGTTTGGAAGAATATACCATATAACAAAAACAATGTTATACATGCTTAATGTTTATCTCTTTGAAGCATCTAAATTTGTACATCTGTATCTACAAGAATATTTATTCATCAGGTTACCTGTTCAAGTGAATGAAGAGTTGGGAAGGGATTTCCGTTTTTAGCAAATGAACCTGGGAGCAGCTGGACAAGCGATAGAGCAGGACCGTGTGGAAACAAGGTGCATGGAACTTTCCAAATGACTCCTTCAAACAGGGCTGATGACCAATAAAATGACTAAGCACCATTTTCAATTGCAGCACTGTTTCCTGACGTCACATAACTATAATCCACTGCTCTGATATTGAAAATGTGTACTGTAGATCAGTGTTTTTCAACCTTTTTTGAGCTACGGCACATTTCTTTTCTTGGAACAAATCCAGCGGCACACCACCTTTACACAGTTCTTTACATTTACAAGATAAATATATATTTTGTCTCACCCAAGGTGTGAAAATAATTTTAAATTAGAATATTTTGATAGTTTAATCTATGAAAATTATTGTGTGACGAAAATGGTAGGTTTTCTTTCTTCTTCATTTACTTTTTCTAGTGTTATGATAAACATTGCTCAGTTGTGAAATAATTGTAACCAAACATTTAAATTGTAAATCATTAGCACTTTTATCAAACAGGAGTATCAAGGGTAAAAACATAAAAACACCCTAACCACCAATCTGTCATGCCACAGAATACATGTTATATGAGGCTTAAGTGAAAAGGAGTTGAAAGTATTAAACATTTGTTATTAGACCATATATTTTGTGTATTAATATGTATTAATTTCTGGTCCACTTAAATTCTCTGGCATGTGTGTGGGTGTGTGTGTTTGCGCACGTGTGTGTGTACCACTCACCACGAGAGTAAACCTAACATCAGCACTCAGATAAACCTTAGGGACTTTGGCCTGTGGACACAGTCAATGAAGGAGAGGATTATGGGAGAATTACAATGCATTATAAAGATACTGGAGGAGAGTGTTATAATACAAGCAGCTTCTCAATTATTTGACTTATTATTATTTGTGGAAATATAGCAGAGATCCTTAAATAATTATACAAATTACACCTAACTTCAGAATTTTGAAAAAAAAAAATGTTCTTTCTTTTTTTAGCAATCTACATATTATATTATAATGTATTTTTATTTTGTACGGTGAAGGATTTCATATATTTGCATTGCTTTTACTGTACAGCACTTTGTGACCTTTGTCTGTGAAAGGTGCTCTATAAATAAACTTTACTTATACTTACTTACCAAAAAGTGTCCCAAATTACCTGACATCATATAGACCAAACAGGCAGTTTTACTAAAGTATAGCCTAGTAATTATAAGAACCTGTATATTACGTACTGCTTCTGTCCATTTCCTAATCCAATATGACAACATCAATTGAATAGATGGCTATTTTCAAATTGCAACATTATAAGCTATTAAATTAAATCGTCATTATCGAAAGGTGGCGCTGCAGCTCCGAATATGAGAGCTCACAGAAAACAGAAAATGGTAGGTACAGCAGTTGAACGCTTTTATTAAAAGTAGGCCTAATTAAAGTCATGTTTTTAATGTTAAACCGATGTTGGCTATACGTGGAACACTGCCTATATAGATGATTATAGTGTGGTTCTATTCAGAACCGTTCTACTTCCTTAAACTGCCTAACACCTTTGCAATAGCATACGGTACCTTTCAGACAAGATTAACCTGTGTGATAAAGCGATATGCGTTCGGTGGCGCTAACTGGCTCATTAATTGAGAAATTGTGATAATCGGAAGCATTCCCAGAAGAATGGATTCAATTGCAGAAAATGTCACAACTATGGAAACCTGCTCTCCAATTGTAATACATTTGGCAACAGGGGCGACCCCTCGGGGTATACATGTTTTGCAAATATCCTAATGTACTGTAGGCCTACATGGTTAAAAACGCAAATTTTTTATCAATGAAAAAAATGTTCTTAACATTTACTGTGTTCTGTCTCCAGACCACATATCCTGTAGATATCCTGCCACCTGTGGATTACACTGGCCTTTCCTCAGCATCTGAGAAGTACCTCTCTTCTTCAGCATCTTGTCATAAACACGAATGGTTTGAAGTGTCAGATTTCTCCAAGGTACCAAACAGAGTTTTGTGTATGAATAACAATATAACATAACAAATAAGAGTATTTAATATTATTAATTGCAGTATATAATAGTATAGAACTCCTATATTACCTTTTGCTGACATATTTAATGGTGATACCATACTGTAGGCCTACTATATTTTTTCAGAGGATGTTTGAGCTGAACTGAGAGTAGAATAATTGTTTTGATTTTTTTGTGCAACCATTTCCATTGCTGTACAGGTGAGTGTAGAGTATTTATGTGGCCTGTTAAATTAACTGTTGTTTGTTAAAACTACTTTCATAATATGTCTGTGTAGGTAACGGTAGTCTACATGTAGTTAGTATATAAATGATCTTGTAGCATGTCATGTAGAAGGAATTCAGTTAAACCGTTTCTTTCTTGTTCCATGCTAGCTAGAGGTAACCAGAAGTAACGTGAGCAGGCTGAAGCTGTTTGGAGATGGCCAACCTGCCTGTACTGTCTTGGCACTACATCACCCTGACGACCAGACTGGAGGTTAGCATTGCACGCACGCACACACACACACACGCACGCGTGTGCGCTTGCACGCACCCTTCATCACAAATTGTGGTGCTAAGATGGTGCTCTCAAATCCTGCAAACATTGACATACCTACATGCAAACATAGTTAGATTTCATGCACAGCATACACACAAGAAGAGCATACAGACATTACTCTGAATCTGTCCTCACAGTGTTGGCTCTGTATCTGCACGGCACATGGTGGTCTGTTTACGATGTTCTACGGACCTCCAACACATCCAGGACTGGTCTTGTTTTGGTAAGTGTGTATGTTTGGTCTGGTGGTATGGTCGGGAATGACACGACCAGTGGCACTTTGTATGCTGGAATAAATGAATAAATCAAAAGGCGGACTACAGCATCACCATGTGGTTAATGCTGGTAATCGCTGACAGTCAGTCGAGACCCGGTCTTATAGTCCAGTGTTTCCCAATCCTGGGCTTCTGCAGAGACTGATAATAACCAATTAATTTGAATCAGGTGTGTTGGAGCAGGGAGACATCTACAAGAACATGCAAGGCAGCGGGTCCCCAGGACCAGGGTTGGCAAACACTGGTCTACTGACTGGTTCTGGCTCACTACAGGTGTCCAGTCCAGATGTATTTATACAGGCCTCAATCACATTGCAGTCTCAAAAGGTTAAACATGTATGAATAATAAAGAAATGTTACAGTGATCGAATGAAATGCATCACATTGTGTAGTAAATAACAACAAATACATTGTATGAATTAGCTTAAGAGTTTAGCGATGTCAGTTCAGTGTAACATTGATAACATTGTAAGATTGTGTCTCTTTCGTCAGGTGCAGTCAGCGTTGGACAGCGTGATTCTGTTTCTCCTCAGCCAGGTAGTGGACAGCGCTTCAGAGGCGGGGGGGACACTTTTCTCACCTCACCCGCGCACAGAACACGCCAAACTGCTGTGGCGTGACGGCGACGCAGTGGGGTTTTACACCGTCAAACAGAAAGGTTGTTCAGTGAGATATACGTTAAGATAAACTATACCTTTATTAATCCCCCTGTAGGATTAATGAATGAATGAATGAATTAATTAATAAACACAGCAGCAGCACAGATATTAGAATATTAAAGAAATACAATAAAAGCAGAATAAGTAACATT
Organism: Amblyopsis rosae; assembly: GCA_025399935.1. NCBI lineage: Eukaryota > Metazoa > Chordata > Actinopteri > Percopsiformes > Amblyopsidae > Amblyopsis > Amblyopsis rosae. The sequence goes on from JAODTR010002553.1 coordinate 12,254, forward strand.
CTACGTAGATGTATAAATATATATTACACACTGTTTTGTATATAAATATACATACTGTATACATTTTTTTAGGGGTGTGGGAAAGGAGGGAGAGCAGGAGGAGTGAAAAAGAAGGGTCTGGGGGGTCAAAAACCATCTTCCACCACCTTATTTGTGCACAGTAGGTTCTAGTGTGCATGTAGCGACCTGGAGGTTGTAAAGTTACATAATCAAAAGCCAAAATCAGGTAATGGATTTAAGGGACTGAAGGGAATAGATTGATCTGTACTCAGTACTGCACTGCAAAACATACTTGTACATGCATAAAAAATGTAGATTTAACTGGTTTCTGTGGAAAAAAAGTTACTTTTTTCAAGATTTATTTGAAAACTAATAGTCACTATTGCAGCTAGGGATGGGACGATATACGATATTATAATTTATCGCGATAAAAATACTGCCGATAATCATATTGTGGTGAATGTCCATTATTGTGATCATCATGCATATCCTCATATAAGTATGAATATTCTCAAGTGACTTGAAAAAAGCTGTCTAGCTCACTTGTACAGTCCAATTGTATTAATTTACTAATTAATATATTAGCCTGCATCTTTCTAGTCAATCACCACCATGGCTGAAGGCTCGACTTGCCCATTGTGTCCCACACATAAAAAAGATATATCTGATTTGTTGAAATACTTCAAAACAAAAATAATCAAAAAAGATAGTACATATGTGTCATGATAATACAAATTATTGTTTCTTAACACATTTTAAGATAAAGTGATTTTAGTGCCATTTTAAGAGTTTATTAATAATATAAGACACATCACGATAATATCATCTATTGCAATTATTCTGGTCAGGATAATTGTGATATGAATCTTTCATATCGACCCATGCCTATTTGAGGGTGTGTGTGTGGTGGGTCGGCATGAATCCAATTTGATTCTTGCTGATGGCATTGTGTTCTGCCTCTCTCTCTTGGGGGGGGGGGGGGGGGGGGGGGGGGGGGGGGGGGGGGGGGGGGGGGGGGGGGGGGGGGGGGGGGGGGGG
>JAODTR010002564.1:0-13291 GCA_025399935.1 Amblyopsis rosae
TAGACCTAGTCACTGTCAGAATCTTTGAAAAAATCTCTCTCTCTCTCTCTCTCTCTCTCTCTCTCTCTCTCTCTCTCTCTCTCTCTGTGTGTAACACCACAAGGGACAGATAGGGATGCACATTTTATAGTAGAGTACACGCACAGGTGGGGGAGTTTCATCTGAGTGTCAGTGTGAATCATCGGGGTATCAGAGGCAAATGAATCAGAGGCGTCATCCCTCCTGCAACAGGACAACTCCACGGCGGGCAGAAAGACATGTCTACGCACAGACAATACCTACAAACCGCGTGCAGTCTCCAAGCCAACCTACCCGCAGAGGCGTGAACTGGAGAGAGCAGTGTCGTGATGAGGTGGGCTGAGCACAGGTGCAGATGGACAAGAACGAGCAGAGTCACAAACGGACAACAAACAGGCACGACTAACACGTACATAACATATGAATGTTACGTTGTACCACGGCAAGCAGCAGCCTACACCATCCTAGTCATAATGTACACTCGCACAACACAGCAAGTGCAGGTGCAACGAATGAATCCAAGTAATTGATGAAGTCCTACATGCAGCCGTGCTGCTGCATGGATGGCTGCAGGCCCGTGGTTAGTATGGGGAGGAGGTGAACCTCCCCTAAGTGTGATACCTGATATTAAAAGAACACCATGACGACTGCACCCACATTGATTACACTGTGTCACTGTTCTAACCTGTAATAGAAAAATGTAAATGGACACCTGTAGCAGATATGCACAGATGCAGGTGAGTTCTGGCAAGCCGTGTCTTATTCTCAAAGTAATTGTATACAAGTGCATGAAGAGCAAGTCCAGGATGTAGCCTCCTGCAACTATGTGCAATATCTAGAACTCTTCTCCCACTGTCCTTTTACTAGGGAGACAGGTGATTCATCAATTTCCCGCACGTCCCCAATCCCCTTGAGGCCCACAACCCGCCCGACCCCCCCCCCCCCCAATCTCTCAGACAGCGCTAAAACCACAGACACCTTCATACCATTTATAATTACCTATATATTCAATGATGTTGAAATGATGTTTGCCTGTTGTGAGAATGTTTAACGTTTCTTAAACGTTATGTTGTGGTGAGATATTCATGCATGTGAATGAATGTGTGATGATAGCTGTGTGAGTAATAACGTGTTGGTCCTATTACATGGCGGCTCTGAATGTCAATTGGGTAGTACATCATAATTTTTTCATTTGACTCATCGCTCATCACTGGAATGGATCAAGAGGAATGGATCTAATCTAATTTATAGTAATCTAATGTAATCTAATCTAATCATTGAAATCTTTGAGTGTTTTGCCAAAAAATTGCACTGGCACATGGATTCCAACCTGCAACAGTACCGTAACAGGACAGCTACTCACACACCCAAACAGAGATTCATGCTGGCACCATGCATAATGTATAAAACAGGATAGCTCAATTTGTACAAATAGAGATGATGATCACAACAAAAGCACTGACATTGGATGACAAGATATGTCTATATTGTTATACATTTGTTTATGACAGTATAGTCACAGTCCACCAAGTCACAATTGTGATCACGTGTACGAGAAGGTGTTTCGCGTAACTGCAGGCAAAACACAAATTATATTATAACATTACAGATCCCTGTACAGGCATGCAAGGTTTGTAAATGCAAAATATTTTGAAATTTGAGTGTGTCATATTGTCATATGTGTGATGTGTCATATTCACTAGTAGTGGGTTAATTACACATGCAGATGCATATACAGACGCATCTCAATACATTAGAATATTGTGGAAATGTTCAGTTATTTCAATAATTCAATTGATAAAGTGAAACTCATTGTGTATTAATTACGCACACGCTGTAGGCTCAAGATCATCAAGATTAAAACAAATACAGGCTTGAACTATTTAAGTTTGTGTTTAATTATCCAATATATATATGAGTTTCACTTTGGCAATTGAATTATTTAAATTATTTAACTTTTCCACAATATTTGAATTGATTGAGGTGCACCTATTTACACATGACAACTCTGTGAACTTGAAAATACTGAGGGATTTGTTTTGGGGTCTAAAACACACTCCAGTTTCTACAGTGTGTTATTGAATGTAATTCTGTTTAATTAAAGATAGAGAACAAATACTGGGCTCTGTGCTCTCATGTGGAGAGAAGTGATTAACCGCTGGCTTTGTTTAAATATAATCCCGTCAATCAAAACGTCCTTTGTCTGGGCTGCTAATAAGTATTTCATTGTTCAGCAAACACGATTTCCCCCCAAAATGAGATGAAGGATTAAAAATAATGAACCGCTCCTCTACTCATTTGCATCTATGAGTTGTGGGGCAAAGTAGATTTGGGGAACAAATTGATCAGAGCTTCATTTATATTAAGGTTCCACAGGAAGCACAAACAAGATTGGAATTAAGGAATGACTGAAGGGTGGGTTGAATGATGGGAACATTCCACATTCCAGTCATGTTTGGTATATCAGGTTGAGCAAGCAAAATGTACCCAAGTCGTCCTATCACAGTCCCACCAGTCCTTTAGCTGCCTGGTGCTGTTTCCACCTGAAGTTCGATATCAATATAGACCATTAATGACCATACCATTAACACAATTCATGTTGTTTCCGCACAATATGCAGTCAATTCATGCATTTTAAAAATGCTATATTGCATATATATATATATGCAATATTTTCATCTGACCCAATACCAAAATGATGGATCTTTCTTGTCTTTTTTACAAATTCTTGCACATGTCAGAAATGAAGACCCAATGTTCAAAACTGTATAATGTATATAAAGCCTCTACTTTTGCAACAACAGCAGCTCAATTGACAGCTGATAACAGCTGATAAGCATTTCTGAATGAACATATCATTTAGATATAGCTTTATTTATTGTAATTTGTGTAAAATATATTAATCACTGCTAAATCTAATCTCAATCAGAGACATAGCCAGGTGTAATGCTTTCAGTTATATAGACAAACATATCAGTAAAAAGGATTGAGTTTATCTAGTGTGGATACAGAACAACTCAAAAGAAATAAATAATAGTGTCTGGACCAGTGAGAGGAGTAGTTGGGCTATGAGGTAGGGCGAGAGGAGTAAGAATGCTTGGTGGTGTTCCAAGGAGAGCATACAGTCTTGCTGGAGATTGTTAGCCTGGTTACCAGACACAATATTCACTTTGTGAATATGGCCACGCTCCGTTGGGAAGTGTTCAGTCGTTACCTCCTACAGAAGGAGGATGGTTACAGTAATTTTGAAATTGTTTGACAGCCTTAACCAATCTGCGTTGCTACAACTGTTTTGATCGCCTCATCTAGCTCTACCACCATTTAGAAACATTCTTGACTTCAAAATCATCACAATAACCCAACCTGATTGGTCCATGTTTAGGCAAACAGGGTTTCTATACTGTAATCTCAGCAAAAACATATAGTCAGGCGGAGCCAGGCTAGAATATTGTATAGATTACAGAACTGTGCATTTTTGTTTCTTACGCTTCTGTTGCTTTTTTTTTGTCTCACTAACAGTAAAAGTGGTATTTGACTGTAGTTTTACATATTTTGAACCAAAAGCCACATAGGTTACATTATTTGTTGATCACTGGCTGCAATTTGAAGTTGCAAAAAAGCTTTTACTTCTGCAATTATGGCAATTGTTTTCCCCTACATTTTACAGTATAAAGCATAGGTGACTCATTCACTTTTACATAGTTTCAAGCAAAAAAATGTATGAATAAATTATGCACACCTCAAACCAAAATGTTTGTGTGGTTTACAGTAAAAGGAAACTGATTTACAGAAAATAAAAATTCACATTGTCTATATGCAGGTAGATCTGAAACATGAAACGTAATGCAGTTTTTGTAATGCCATCAGCTTTTAGCATTTAGGGAGTCATTGTGCTATGATTGACTATATGTTCCCCTGAGAAAGAAAACACGTGCTGTTGATGATGTGATTTTGAGTTGGATTGCAGTGTTTTGATAGAGTCTGTGTATGTAGAAAATGTTTTTTTTTGCATTTTGAAATGTAGAGTTAGTATTTAATTAATTAATTAGGATATGTTTTTGCCAAGAACATTTAGTGTTTGGCTAATTGTGTGATGTAGGGTTGTTGCTGTGTTAAGAGTATTGGAAAATTATCTTCAGTAAGCGGTTGTTAGTGAAAGAAAAAAAACTGTAATGATGCCAGTGTGTAACGGTTTGTTGCATCTTCACAGTGTCTGTAATGCACAGGTAACCTCTGCTGCATGAAATCTAATCTAGGGGTGTAATGGTTAACCAAATCCACGGTTCAGTTCATATTTCTGCCACTAGATGGCACACTTATATCAGCTTCTCAGCCAAACAAGAGCATTGTTCTTGTTGCCACCCACCTGCGCAAAAAAAAAAAAAGATCGGATTACGTTACAACACCCAATATTCCACTATATCCATAACATTGCTGCTATATTCATGTTTAAAATAGACACCTTTTTGAAAATCAACATTTTGGAATACTAAGAAGAACACTGTAGCTTCATTGCTACAAGTTACAAAATACAAGCAGACGAACGAACAGCTCAGAACCACATGATGGCTAAACAGACAGCGGCCAGAGACTGAATAAAAAATAACCTGGAAAGTTTTGGAAAGTTTTCATATCTTGGCGGACATCATGGTAATTCTATTGACACGTCAGATAGGTTTCGCACAAAAGAGACACACAAAAAAGGTAACTGCTGCATCATGCCTAACCCACTCATGAAGGCGACACAGTATTTGTGTGCTTGTGCACTGCACGTCTTGTAATTTCTCAGCAAAATGACACACACATGCACTGGTGTTTCTAAATAAAGTGTGATATTCCACATTGTTTTGTTTGAGTAAAGAAGCGAAGGCAATAGACTCATTGCCATAATCCGACATCATAGTGATGAGGATTAATTCACACATGCATTATATAAATTGCTTTGTATTGTGTTTGACAACTATAAAAAGGCTGAGTGGTTTTAATCTAGTATTGCGTTAAATATGAAATGAAAATTGTAGTTAAATTACAGTAGCAACGTATATGAGAGCTCAACAGGCTGCATCTGTAGCAGGTTGGTTGGTTCTTTTTTGGAACCCGTAGAATTTTTGATATATTGTGAATTTGACAAAAAGTAGCTTTACAATGGCAAACTTTACCAGTGCATAAACCTGCCGGTACTTCAGATCCGATGTTCAGATAAGAAAGCCCCCCCACCCCCAACCCAGTGTAGCTGTGGTGTCAGTTTTTTCTGCATTATTGCAGCAGTAATACTACAAATATACAGTATAAGCCTATATAGCCTAATCCTATTCACATATTATGTATAAATCAAGCATAGATAGTTCAGGCAGGCCACCTAGTCATGCCCGGCCACACTTCATCTCAATTGTCATCTGATCATGGCAAAGCATAGGATTGGCCAATCTAGTCAGGGTGTTTATTTAGGTGTCCTTAGCCTACACCCATTCTTAGCGCTTCATCTGCGAGCATGTGTGCATCCCACCACCTCCTCACCTCCTCCTTTGATGCTGTGTTTGATTCCTCAATGTCATGGTGTTGTCATTGATGCTTGCTCTGTTCTGTACCCTATGGGGGGTCTTTTAGCTGCTCTGCCTGCCTTGGGCTTTCCATGTATGCGCAAGGAAAGGGCTTTCCTTGTATGTGCATGGAAAGGTAGGGAGCTCCCAGAACAGACCCATACCTCCAAATAATAAAATAGCTAGATGCAAATAAAATACTTATTTTGACTATAGTGGTCATGACTGAACTACGTTAATACTGCACGAGCAAGGCAGTGCAACGTAAATCAGATAATATGCAGAGGCCGGGGCTGGTGGGGGCCTAACTGGTAAAGTGAATGTCTAGTTTCATGATAGTTTTATCCTACCGCGGTGGCGCCGCTGTTTATCCACTGAGAAAAGGTTTAGAAAAATTTTGCAAAAAAAACACAAGCACACAATGCTTTTGTGCAATCAGCTGCATCTAAGGTTAACTGTTGCCTAGGCTGCGACTCTGTGTGTATGCATTGCCAGACTGTGTGTGTGAATTTACCATCGCAAACTATGTTAAGGTGTCAAACTTTTGATTTTCATTGATTTGATTGGTCAGAAATTCTGCCATATAGGAAACCCGCTACGTGACGTCAACAGCACTTCCCCATTCTCAGGAGAAGGGGGTCATAGGAGGAGCGTACAGCTACATAATTTTAATGACAAAATTTGTTTTGATTAAGAAAGACTATCCATTTCCTCTGACTGGAAATGTAGCAAGAACGCAGACTTATTGTAGCCTATTTCAGATATGCTTATATGTTTAATATATTGTGTGATTTTTATTTGTGAAACAGTAATACATATGTTGTGTGTATACAAAAAGTGTTTCATACTGTAAATAAAAAATAACATTTGGTCACCGGTTGAAGGGCCTGACCGCACACCAGTGCACCACTGCTGTTATTCCTTGTATAAAAATGTGTAGCAAACCAACAAAATGATTGATTTTGATTGCAGCCTCTGCATTCTGTATTTTTTTTTTACTAACTGTAGCATTGCTGTCAAGTAACATTTCTTGAGCGGCTCCAGAACCTCTAAAATATTTCTGAAATATAACTGTATAAGGACGATATGAGGACTGCTCTAAGAAGGGTGGATAGAGAAGAGTGTGAGACAACATCACCCATGTGTTCCCTGACTATTTGGTGATACTATTTGGTGATATTTACTAATAATGTATCAGATCTTCACAGAATGTGTTCTTAGTTAGTCGCATTTGAAGACTTTACTGTGCATGGGATTTGGGGTTACTCTTCATGTTATCTCTGGGGATGCTTTGTCCACTTTCAGAGCTGTGTGCTCTTCACAGCCTATTCTATCACAACTCTTTTTTAAGTTGAAATATTCAAGAAATAGGAGGAAGTGATGTTGGTGTCAGAAATGTATGTGTACAGTAGCAACAGAATATCTGCAATGGCAACGATACTCCCCAGACCAATGTCTGAGAGATGACATTTTGTTGAACGGTAGACCTATTTTATTTTTCATTATCTCCTCACAGGCATTCCATCATATACCCCGTTCCTCTCTTTGTGATGTGTCTCTCCTACCCGTCTCTCCTCCAAAAATATCTTCCAGGCATCACACTTTTTCCATCCCTTTATCCCAGGCAATCCTGTAAAATGTGCTGCTATCTATGCAGGCTTTATTCAGACAGTAATCTTCCAACATGTATAATGACAAGCTGCATTCTCCCCATTGTGAAGCAGATTAAGTGGTAATGATGCACTTTTGGTCCTGCTGACCTCTCTTTGTTCCCTTGACATACTTGAATCCCACCGGCATTCTGGGAAAGCTGACAACATGTACACAGTACAGGTGTGTTCTATTCGCGTCATTTATAATTGACCTGGCATCAAACTGTTTCAAGACCAAAGGAAATGGTGCCTTCATCTGCAGTCTTCAGAGACTGAGGCACTCGTGAGGAAACCTGCATGTCCTCACGTTTTCATATTTTGTTTCCCATAATTCATCCAAAGAGGTTTTATTATGGCAATATTGACTATTTGTCTTGCCTAGCTTTGACAAGACATTCTTGTTATAAGGACTTGGAAATATATGACTCTTGCATTTATCAAAGGCCATTGGTTTGTTTACGCAGGTTGTGAGAACATTTGTAGACCAGCCATTGTCAGTCGTATGTTTTGCATCATCAGTTTTGCAATAACTAGTGCACAAGTCTCAGTTCCAAATTAGGAAGATTAATCTATTGTGCGAATGTTAAAACCAGGCATAGTCTGAGTATCTTAAAATGGGTGACGGGTACATCATTACCCGACACAAGAGTTTCTTACTTCTCATCCATTCTTTGTCATAGTGTTTCTTATGCCTGTTAACATCACTATGAAGGAGCATCTCTTGTTCCTTTGAGATGTTTAATGTTTTTTATTTATTTATTGTTTTAGTTGAGACTTTGCCAGTACTATCCCATACCAGATCTCAAGATAAATTAGAAACTTTGTTTGGAAGACTAATTCATTCTATTACACAAAAACATGAGCTAACATTTGGTCTCTGTGGAGTTCAAATATGACACGTTCTAACATAACAATGCTAATTAACCACAGCAGGCTTTAAGCACTGAGCACTGTTTGATGTGAGACAATGCCCTTACGCTTGTTGGTGCCAAAACATAACTCTGGAGTACAGCACTGAGGCTTAATCAAAACCCGTCAAGATACCAAAATTACAGAACAGGGAAAAGATATCAAACTTGTACAGTGTATGCAGTGATCCATGCCTCTTTTTGTGCAAGTGTTTTTCCAAAGCAGATGATGGAAGAAGCTCTCTGGTGTTGTCTTTATCTACGCTGTGTTCTCTACTTGTCTCTCCCATGAAAGGGAACCTTTTCTGTGGGCCATTACCTCTGCCTCCAAAATCTCTTTGGGCTTTTCATCTTGACTTTTCAACCAATTTTAAGGGCATCAATATGAAAACAAAGGCTTCCACTTTTTTGAGGAGAGGGGAAAGTTGCATGCAATAGTATCCATTCAGGAATGCACTGTACTGTACAATAAAACTGTATCAGGTCTCAGTGCAGGATCAGAGAACGGCTGGTCCCTCTCAATGATAATGCCTGAGGGCATTAAAGGCACTGCGTTATGCTAACGAGGGAACTGAAGCAAGCAATGCACCATCTGTTGTCATGTGCCAGCTGTGAGTCATAGTCAGAGAAATATTGTTGATATTTGAACTCCATCAAGACGAAAGACCTGTGTGGGCTGTGTAGAAACACCAGATCATCTTTTTAGTACCCACACAGAACAGGCAGCTAGCGAACCTTTGGGAATTCTAACATTTAAAGGTGATCTATGTAATACATTAACATTTTATCCAAACCATTAGGGGTCAGAATTTCGCCAGAATATTGTGGCGTCCTTAGTTCACCCTCCCTCTCAGAGCGTCTGTTCCATTATCGCCAATTCCTGTCTAATATTACAGTCATACAGTAAAAAAAGTATCCAATAGGCTACAAAAGTGATTTATAGGTAGTCAGCTATTGCAAGCTAAGTGTAAGCTAATACAAATTCACCAAATATCTCTTCGCATTTCGCTAGCTTACCGTTCTCTGTGCATGTTGTAAAAAGAATCTGATACTTATACACAGCCCTGGCTCCATAAATAAGAACATAAACAAAGTGGCAAACACCGCTCGTATAAACAAAGCCGTAGTACTACTCTTTGCTACACAATGCATTTTGACGAGTGAGCCTCGCCGCGAAGGACCCCGGAACAATATTGTTTTGGTTTGAGCTCGAAGTTAGCAAGAATGACTGACCATACCTTTAAGCTTATTTATAACATCAAGGCAATAATAGCACAATTCAAATAAACTACTAAAACACTGAGAGCCAACAACATTGCTATTTTAAAATATTCCCGTGCCATCTCAACAAGAAAACCACCACAGTCAGCCAAACAATATCAATGCCATATGGAACGGTATAAGCTATGGTTTGCAGGCAGATGACAAGAAACACAAAAACAAGGGAATAGCCTTGCTCTGCGTTTAATACTCTACACGCAGTTACTGGTAGGCAACCTGACAGAAAACACACACAGTCGCAGCATGGCAATTACAATAACGACAAAGGAACACATGTGCCTCCAACCTATAGGCTATCACAACACCCACACAGCTGTAAACAATCAAAATGGCGTGTCTGGGATGTGCTGGGGACATCCCAGATGGACACACACTGGCAAGAAGAACGGCTTTGAATTGTTCAGGTAATTATGCACATTTGCATTTATAGCGGGTTTACTTACCAGTCCAGATGAAACTTTATGTCAACATCAAACATAATCATAAATATGTAGTGGCCAATCGCTTCTGATTCATCCAGCGGTGGAAAGCGACACGCATCTCCAGTGCATTGGAATGCCAGGCATCTACAGTAGCGACCAGGCTGCAACTATGTCTTATACATAAACAAATTAGGCTATAGTTTCAGAAGATCATTGTTTGTGTTAGGCCTGCCACTATAACTATTTTTCAGAAATAATTGTGTTAAACTTAAAAACATGTAAACCACATTGTTTACATGATTCTTACAATAATCATGGCTGGAATTATGCAGTCATCGGGACCAACCCCTATTAAAATATTGAGGAACATTTCTTTCACCCTCTCGCTGTCTGCTCTGTGTGTGTGTGTGTGTGTGTGTGTGTGTGTGTGTGTGTTTCTGGAGCGCTGCCTGTGAGCAAGCAGATGAGCACAACATGGCTATCTTTATTATGTCAGCAACACGCATGTGAATACCACAGGCAATATTACTGAAGTCTGAAAAATGACTGAGGTCATGTCCATATACAGTATTGCATGATAAGTCGATATAGTCATTATTGTGACATGCCTATTAATAACCATAATTAACAACATTCAACAAAAATAAATGTTTTATAACCTACTGTATGCCTTGAGCATATTATTAGTGATTCAAATGCACAATATTTGTGATATTTCTTATACATCTCTATTTGTTGATTTTTGAATGTTATAAACTATTAAACGTATCACCTTTAACCCTTGTGTGATGTTCGGGTCAAATGTACCAGTTTCAAGTTTTTACTAAAAGTAATAATAATAATAATAATGAATTCATTATTATAAAAAACATTTTTATACAAATTCCATACATTTCCACACATTTATGTCCTTCATACGATGTTTGGGTCAATTTGACCCAAACACACCCTGACACATTAATTGTGATGCACATAGACAAATGCGGACTTTTTTTCGTATAATTCCAAATGTATTTCTCATATGTTTGACTGTTTTTGAATAACAGGCAGCTTCACATATCTTATTTCTCTTTTTCATACAGTAATAGCATGGCCGAGAGCCTTGTAATAGGCTCTGTGAGATACACCAACAGCTTCAAACCAGGCTGTGAACATTGTTATGGATGGATGCACCAGAAATGTTGGATGACAGGGATTATTAGCTGTGATTCTACAGAGAAACTGTTGTCAGCGCCTGGTGGATAGAAATTGGTAGCCTGATACTTACGCTGAATCACCTGTGACTGCTTTGACATCTGCTGTCAAAAATATAGCCTATGATTTGTGGGTGATTGTTGGTTTTGTAGCATAGCCTATTGTCTCAAGAGATTCCGTGCACATAGCCTAGGCTATGCTTTTCCTTTCCATTCCATTCCTTTTGTTGTGGCCAAATGTGATTGTCCGATCATCGCCCTATGCAAAAGTGCATTGTTATATTCACAGACATTTTAAAATGTCTGCTTTATAATCAAGGGGTTGTTTTATATGCCAATAGATTTATAATTTGATGCCTATAACCCATCCACAATGTTAATTATGCTATACAGTTTATAGTTTCCAAATACACAAGGATATTTTACATAGTAACCAAACACATTGGAAACAATAGACTCATTAGGCTATAGGATAATGTAGGCATAATTCATCTTTGTGTTAAAGTTTCACAAAGACATAAACTACCTTTGCTATTACACAGACATAAAGGTATGGATTATGCCCATATTTGCACGCTTTGACTGATAAAGATGTAAGCATCTGCAGACGTGAACCGCAGTTAGCCTACTTTTTATCAGACTATCGATTTTTGTCCATCGGGCGCTTCCCACCTAACCTGACATGCCAGAGGAATTGTTGTCACAAGTCCATCTGGGGAGCCGTGCATTGAAACTGTTTGTGAATGTCTGTACTTTCAAAAAAATAGTTGGCAATTGATTGGATGAACCATTTGGTCGTTTTCGCTGTCGCACAATGGTTGGCACACCTAAACCATGCCCGTATAGCTATAAACATGACTTTTAAATGCCCAATAGCCTATTTGCACAAGTCCACTAAAGTCTACAAATAGTATAGGCCTCATTATTCTCGTGATGCGCTGCATGGGCAGTGTGGATAGATGACAACATACTTGAATTATCTAGACTATTTAGCTCATTTGTGTCGATGGGGGCTCTGTGTTGGGTGCATTGGTTGGGTGGGGTGCGCCTCATGCCTCATTGGACGAGAATGGAGTGGATAAACGAAGTCTATGTGCGAAGATTCAAAACAAAAATAAAGTTACCTGCCTACCTATTCGCTTTAGAGAATTAGTCAAACGTGTGACATGTTGAATGGTAAAGTAAGAAGATTTCTACAAAATCAGCAACTGACATAGCCCAGCCTGTTGATGGATTAATCAGAAAAATGATCTGGCTTGAGGCATATGTCTATGCTACAAAATCACGACCCAATCACAGGCTATGACAGAAGTCAAAGCAGTCCGGTGATTCAGCGCACATAGCTACAGTATATCATTTCCTTCCATCCATCATGCACATCCGGACAGTTTCTCTGTAAAATAATAATCAATAGTCTAATAATCCCGGTCATCAAACATTTCTGGTGCATCTATCAATAATGTTCTCGGTCTGAAGTGAGAAGCTGTTGGTGTATTGGCTATCTTGGCCAGGCTGTAAGGAAGAGGAAGTGTCACTTCCTGTTTTGCCACGAGAAATAAAGTCATAATTCTGAGAAAAAAAAGTTGGAATTCTGAGAATAATAGTTGCAATTAGGCACTTTTTTGTGTGTGGCGGAAACAGGTTTGCATACACACCTGCACATCGGGGAAGGGACAAAACAAATAACTCTACATCACTGAGTGTAGGTCGCTATTTTCCACCAGCAATTTGAGCATAAGTTTGAGCAAAATATTCTCTGCTTGGAGGGTCTTGGAGCTATTGGAAGTGCATGGAATGAAAGCTAACAGAAGTGCAGAGGGAAGAGAAGGATGTTTCAGAATATTTATTACATTTTACATTTAAAACATTTACTGTAGCAAACACTTTTATCTGAAGCAACTTAATAAAACAGTACATTTGTCAATGGTAGAAGAGATGACACAACATTTGTCTTTATAGAAAGAATATGAGGATAGAAAAACATTATATGAGTATAAAAGTGACCCCCGAGGCAGTTACTGAAGGTGAGCTACAACCAGCCATAGGATGAGCCCTACAGCCATAGGAATAGCAATGTTGTAACATCTACGTCGTCTCGCCGTTGTGGGACGACTGCGGAGGGGCTGTCCGCAGCCGAGAGTCAGCGTGTCCGCTCGCGGAGCCCCAGCAAGGGCTGACTTGGCGTTCTCGCTGTCGGGATCCGGAACGGAGGACTTCGCACGTGTGTCCCCGCCCCCTCGGTACGACGGCTCACCTGGCTCCCTCGGGCTGTTTCTC
>JAODTR010002575.1:0-13291 GCA_025399935.1 Amblyopsis rosae
TCTCTCTCTCTCTCTCTCTCTCTCTCTCTCTCTCTCTCTCTCTCTCTCTCTCTCTCTCTCTCTCTCTCTCTCCTCCCTGGCACTGGTCAGGTTTCCTCTAGAGGCTTTAAGTACATTAGAATAAGAGCCCTTCGTCTTGTCCTATGATTCTGCTCAGCCATCCTGGGTGTGTTCCCTTTTACACCCAACCCCCTCAACCCTCAACGTCCCCCCCCCCCCTCCCTAACCACGCGCCCCGCCCCACTGCACTTAACCGTGCCATAAAATGGCTGAGCTAGCTAAAAAAGCAATGGTATTGAGTAGATGAAGGAGGAGTCGTAAAACCTCAATTTATAATGATGATGCCTATTATCTGTGTGTTGCTTCGGCTTCACAATAGGCTGATGGTGTGGGTCTTCTACTCAGCACGCTTTAAACTCCAGGTATTTGTTATAAATTGGATAAAATTCCTTATGAAAGTTGTTATGGCAACATTATACAGTATATTATCTGCTTTTATGAGTCTTCTGTCTCTAGCCTATATGACCCATTGCAGAGAGGTGACTCATAGATAATGGTGTCTCTAGGCTATATGTAAAACATCTACTATACTGTAGCTAATTACTTTTGTGAGCGTATCAATAGCTGCGTTTTCATTGACCCTATTATTCCAATCGTGAATCGGGTTAAAACCCGGATGAAAATGCTCCATATAAACACCATGATCGTAAGAGAAACAGCCAACCTGATCGAAATATAATTCCGAAGCAGAGAGGTAGTATAACCCGTTTCATGACCCGATTGAAAAAAGCATACCATGTAAACGGTTAAACTTGATTACGTCCTGGTTGCGTTCTAATGCCCTACCCCGTCTTACGTTTTGTGTGATGCCGGCAAACTACTCTGCACAGCCACTGTACAATGGATGTATTATAAGAACGGCACAAAGTCTGGACAAATCAACTGTGATGCGTGCAAATAAGAGAATGGGAGTTAGGACAGGTGTCATGCACAAAAGTGATTGTCCAATAAGAGTAATTGCCATGCATCTGCTTTTACCTTTTAGTAAAGTATTATTGGCTGTTATTTCCGATGTGTAAGCTGTGTTTATTTGCTATGTCAAATATCCTTGTATATATTTGGGAACTAGACTGTAGTCTAATTAACTTGATGGTTTAAATAGGCCTAGATAAAAAAAAATGAATATATTTTTAAATTATCTTTAATTTATAGTATTTCACCTGCTCTGTGCCCTACTGCAGATAATTAATCCATTCATATTTACCAGTTAAAAATTTGGGAATATAACCATACAATGCACTTTTTCATCACTATGCATCAACTTTGGGCACGACACCGGCCACTGAGCTCGGTTGGCTAGTACGTGTGCCCGTTGGCAGAGCTGGGTGAAGTGGAGCTATTTGACTGGACTCATGGGTCAGGGGTGACAATACTCAATACTAGGTAGCCAGGGCTAGTGTGTGTGTGTGTGTGTGTGTCTCTGTGTGTGCGTATTTCTGTCTGTTTCTATGTGACTTCATCTGGAGCCGTACATTTCTCCACCAGTCACACAAATATCCTACGTAGCCTACTGTACCTACAAATAGAAGCTAGCCGGTTTAACCATTTGCTAGCGTTACGTTACGTTATGAGCTAGATAATGTGTGAGTGTTTACCATCACTTCCGATAAGTTGCGACAGCACATGTAAACACCAGACCTGATTACGTGACATCCCATGTAAACAGGTAACCCGAAACCGTCAATGGCAAAGATTCCATTCGCAAAGACAAAAAAGTGTCAATGTAAACCCAGCTAATGACTGAATTTGTTTATTTTGAGTCCAATGTGTTTGACTTCTAAATAAAGAAACACATCTGCCGGTGCTAATTTAAATAATTACAGCTGTGGGAATGTATAGAAGGTTTAATGTATTATAAATGCCTCATATCTATAGACTACAACATGGCCATTGTAGCACAAAACATCTTGGAGAAACCGAGTACAGTCTTAAAATGTTAAGACAATGAGTATAATGTTTTATGACGATTTAGCATCTGCTGTTACTAGGACTGTTGCTAGGTTGAACATATACAGTATATAGCCTATACCTCTATATTATATATACTGTATATATAAATGTTATAATTATAATTATCATTTGTTTTTATTATTAGCAGTATATTTATAATACTGATAAACATGTTCAACCTAGCAACGGTCCCAGTAACAGCAGATGCTAAACCGTCAACACCATACTCAGATTATGCACACATTCTGCTAATGAACAAATGGCCTGACAGCAAGCTGACTAGTAAAGTCAGCAGAGAGGAAAAAAGGCATGAGTTGGATTCATCTGGATCCATCTTAAATCTCAGAGGAGAACAACTACTCTCAACCCTTCAACAGCACTGCATGTACATATTATAGAGCAAACAGACCTAGAAGGAGAGTAATGGAGAATGCAACAGAACACAGGGTGGAATGAAAGACAATAATATCAATTACACATAAGGCCAAAGTATTTTTCTGAAGGAGCATCAAAGTGAGCAATGTACGTTAACGTAGCGGGAAACAATACACCTTGGGCGAGACAAAGACTGGGGAAAGATTGCACGCACAAACCCCTCTTACTAATTAATAGGTGTCGATTTGTTTGGATGCTGAGATGGAGTGCAAAAGCGAGTGAGGATGCAGAGGTTTAAAAAGAGGCTTATGTGAAAAGGCCATTTTGTGAAAAATATTTAGTTTTCCTCACGCTCTGGTGGGCTGAACAATGTTGTATTTCTTCCACATACATGGGTGTTAGCTGTGGGATTGGATGGCACTGCGCTAAATCAAGATATGAAGTGTTGCATTGTTGTTTTGATGGTTTACAGTGTGTCTTCTTCTTTGTTTTTATTGTGTTGTGTTGTGTTGTGTTGTGTCTTGTCATGTTTGTGTTTCGTATTATATTCAGGGATTTGCAATAACTGGACGTGATTGACTTTGATTCAATTTGCTTACTAATTGATGTTTCTATTTACATTTGCAGTATTTACAAACCTTGCCAACATGACATGTTTAGGATGTTAGCCCTACCCTAATAAGTACGTTCCAACTGATTTCCATATTGGAAACATTGTATTAGGTTTGTAATCCTTTGACTAGAACGTAAGAAACATTTAAATGAATTCAGGTTGTGGATTGTGGGATAAAGCTGAGGAAAGAATTTAAAGATTATTTCATACATATAGATGAACCAACAGTATGATACACAAGACTTGTGCTGTGGTCTTTTCGCTAAGAAAACTAAAATTTTCCAGTGTCACCTCTCGCTGTGCAGAGTGTCTGTGCATGACAGCAATTTCCACTAAAAGGTAAAACAGATGCTTGCATACTGTAGGAGTGAATCAGGTCCGGGATTCAATTCAAGCATTAATTCTTTACCTCAAAGCGCATATTTTATTAAATGTTCAGACACAGGGCCTATAGCACTTGGCTCATTGCTTTTTGTTGTGTTTGTGTGTAGCCTTGAGGGGGGGAAAAGCCTAGCCAGTAAGTAAGTACCGGTAAGTAGTAAGTGATTTGTTCTGCATCCAATAAGTCACATTGTAAGCCTTGAGCCACTGCTGTGATCAGTATCTATAACAGTGTAACGTTGATGCTCTGTTACAACGTGGATGATCATACACACTCAGAGACATTGCCACTCACACCTACACACACACAAACCAGGAAACTAAAATGAAGCACACATATATATGATTATATATTAAACAATCTATTTTTAATCATGCAAACAGAGAGAGAGAGAGAGAGAGAGAGAATCATCCTAGGATTCTAGAGCAGACAAGCTGGGTTTGCTATCTGCTTTGAACTCAAGTCGGATGAAAACAGCATAAATTAGCATTAATGTACAGTATATGTTACCCCATGTGTGTGCGTGCATTGAATTCCCATGCCTTCATGGGTCACCCTATCCTGTTTGTGTTGTTTGCTTGTTTGTTGTGTTTGTGTGTAGGTGCGCGGTTGTCCGGATCCTAATTATTTTTGTGTTATTAGCATATGTATACAAGTACAGTATACACATGGGCATGTTATGTGCGTGGGTATATGGACATCAAGTTGTATTATGGAGTATTCATGCAGGGTGTGTGTGTGCGTGTGTGTGTGAGTGTGTCCCAGCAGTACAGTATGCGTCCTTATCGCAGCAACCACTAGAGCATTCCTCCATGCTGACAACAGGCCATAGGCGCACCGCTGTGCATGCGTCTGGCTCTATAAATAGGACATCACTTTGAAATGGCAGTATGCTTTCTAAACACCCCGCCCTCTCATTACCTCTTCACTTTTTTTCCCCTCCTCTACCTCCAACATGCACTTACTGTAGCGCACACGCACGCAAATACATGCGGAGACACCAATAACGCACACACCACCAACCCAGCTACAGAGGCTAGATTAAACCACCCCTTATGAATTCCAACATTACAGGGGCACTGTCTAACTGTATTGTACCTGTGTACAATACAGATATTCCAAAAACGAAGAAGAAACTTGAGAGAGAGTGAGACCGATACAGAGACATGCCGACACTACTAGATGTGTAATTGCACTATTATGCAGCGCTGCAGGTAACGTGAAAAGCACTAATCTGCTATTAAGATATAGCTGCAATCCAGACCTCTTGTTGAAGCATGTACATAGTTGTACTACGTCCAACAACCTCAGATCAAAGTCAAATGCGCAGATTGTGCTATAGGATGTCACGACCTCACAACTTCATTAGCAGCTGCATACTGTAGACTGGTGTCAATACAGAATGTAATGATACTATGACCCTAAAAAGGCCAGCGCTTCATCAGCAAGTGCATGACCAATCCATATGGGAAAGTATGAAATGTTAATATAATGCCATAATTTTTTATGCCTCAAGGCCTATCCAACATCACTATGCTGGTTTAATTCCCACCAGTATTTATATAGATAGTAGAATTGACAGTGTCACTATTTAAAAGAAACACAAGCAAACAACAACCACACAAACAGGCAAATACATACATACATACATACATACATACATACATACATACATACATAAATAGATGCATGATATTTCCATTTCCCTGTCCTATAGGACTAAATTGTCTCAGAAATAAAATAATTATGTACAATTTACAATAGCCCACTATAAGTTGTTGTTACTAAATTCATACTTGGTGATAATGCATTTATTTTGCCTAGTATATATATATATATATATATATATATATACCACATGGGTGTGCTATAACAGGCTAAATACACCAGAGGTACGCAATATTGTAGATCTTATACATCTTCTATTGTATGATAATGATTGGGGCACACTGTTCTTGTATTAGTATCAAATTATCCCTTTCTTTCAGATATTTTATTACAAACCATGTTCTTCACCAAATATCACCGTGTTCCCCTTTCAATGTGTGATTATGGTAGTTGGGTAAGGGCACGAGGCGATCAGACCTATCCAATTACCATGACATACCTCTACCCCTCTTTCCCTTTTCCAAACACCACATCCGGACAGTTACAATGGGGTGTTGCATATTATATTCTGTCTCCAAAGTAGGCTGCTGATGTAACGAGTGAACATCTGCTCGGGGACGGTACCATATGCCACCCAAATTTAAGGAGAGGGGGATTCTAGGATGGATATTAGAATGTTTTTTTTTTTTACTCTTCGGCCGTCAGTGCGGATAGGACTTCTACCGTATCCATGCGCCTGCATAGCTTTGTACTGCGCGATGCTGACTAAATGAATCGTGCACTGAGCTATTACGCCTAACGCCGCCCAGTCAATTTTGAATTATGTTAAATTAATAATAAAATATTAACACGTGAGACGACTGGAATATACGCAGAATAGTTCTTAGAAGTTCAACTCAAGCCACCCTCCGGTGCTCAGAGAACCTCGTCTATCATGTCCAATACCACACACAAACACACGCACACACACCACTTTTAAACAGTACTAATTAATACAACCAGCACGCAACGAAGGCTGTGTCTTTTTGCCCTCAACTCAAACTGCGATTCTGCGTTGTCTTCGGTGTTCTCTTGGTCAATGCGCTAGTAAAGATACCACACCACAAATAACACGTCTAGTCTATCGATATAGCCTACCTCTGTACCTCAGATTTATAAAATTAGAAATAGACGTTATTACCGTTTCGAGGAGCAGTAATTGCTGATAGAAAGGTATTATAAATCCTTAGTTGGTTTCCACATTGTGGGTGAGGAGGATGAGAGCCCGGCAGCTACTGTGGTGTATAATCCTGCTGTCAGTGCGTAACAATAAACCAGTAGAAGGGGTGGGGGTGAAAACCCCATCCAATTAGAAACAGTGGGACTGAAGGTTTCAGGAAATAAGGAATTTAGAATTGGGGGAAGCCTATCACAAGATTGTGTGAATAGTTTACAACGTGTCTAGTCTGACATATAGACTGTTTAATTGTAATATGCCTACAGAGTTTTAATTATTTAACTTTATCAAAATATAAAATAAAAAAACATTTTTTATTATATATTTAAATATTATTATTTAACTGCCTTGTTGATCTGATTTCATAATTAAAACAATATAATAGTTTTTCATTCGGTAATATTAAATTAAAAAACATCAGATGTACCCTAGACGGATAAATATTTTTAGCCAAACTATGACGCTCAGAGCTGAGATTAAATATCTTTCCACATACGACTTCACTATCAACGCTCCACTTGCTGCCATCTAGAGTCCAAACGGGGTAACGGGAGGGGGTGTGGTAACTGTTTATTAGTCTTGCCCATTTTTAAAGATTAGATTAAGAAACTGAACACAGCACACCACTGCTATATGTTCCTCGTGTGTCGTGGCTTTCAAACCAATGAATGTTAAGTGAACAGTTGCTGAATCTGTGCTTTGTTGAGGGCTGATGAGCTTCTGCAGGTGTTTATTTTGACCAATCACTATTACAATCAAATTAGAATAGTTACCACTCATTTAAGATAGTGTTGTGACTATACTTTGTAATGTAACCGAGTGAGCCAATATAAAAACATAGCTAACCACCTATAACATTTGTTGGGTATAGAAAGGTATTGTTGCTGGTATTCTGTACTGAACCTTTGAATATGATCTGTACACTGGCATGGCATATTACCAATGAAGCTGCTGTGTGGTGGTAGTAGTCATAACATATTTACCATCAAGTATGTGTGAATACATATCAGCTCATAACACCTATGCAATGTGCCCATCAGCACATGGGCTTATGTGTGTGTGTGTGTGTGTGTGTGTGTGTGCTGCTGACTGTCACATAGAATTGGCAAGTGTATTAACATATGCAATTATATTACTGTAGGAGCAACCTATGTGTGTGTGTGAGAGAGAGAGGGTCAGAGAGAGAGAGAGAGAGAGAGAGAGAGAGAGAGAGAGAGAGAGCAAGGGCGAGATAGAATCATTATGGTAGTAGCAGTAACATGTAGAGGTAGAGAGCAGTAACATGTTGAAAAGACTAAATAGGTAGGTTAAGAAATAGTTAAACAGGTGTACACATATTTTCTTATTTGACCTCTGTATCCCCTTACAGCTATTGTCAACAAAGTTATATTAGGAACATTCTTCAGTGTGTGTGTGTGTGTGTGTGTGTGTGTGTGTGTGTGTTGCCCATGAAGCATTTGTTTAGGTCTGAGATGCTGGTCTGACATCTAGTGGCAGACAATATCATACATTTATTCATTTATTAATTACAGCATCACCACTTTTCGCAGCAGCCAGCAGAGGGCAGTGTCTGATCACAAAAAGATCACTATTTCCACGTATTGAGGCTCAATGAAGAGGCAGCTGAGGAGAGTTGAGGTGTAGTGAAGGGTAAATGAAGTGCACCCTGCAGCCAGGAAGCAATATCGGCACTATACATGCACAGACCTTAATTATCAAGGCTGTGTGACTAGCTCTGCCTCTGACATAAGCTACTATGCTACTAAGCTACTAAAGTACATTTTTGAGATGAGATGACATGATAAATTAGATATTAAATGTTATATTTACAGCCACTATAGAATATATAGCTATTACAGTGTACAAGCCAAAATGCAATTACATGGTAATAGTGATGAATATTGTATTGCTTACAGTAATTAAACAAGAAAAAAAGAAAGACATAATTTAAGTAACACCACCAGTATAAAAATGTCAAAACAGCATGATTTTTGTTGTTTATTTTACACATTATTGATTAGTTTATAGTTACAGATAACCCACAAAGAAAAAGTAAAAAGAAAAGTTGGTTAGTTAGTTAAATAGTAATTCCGACTAATAATTAGATAAATAGAAAACAATTACAAAAGTGTTAGTAGCCAACATATAATGGACAAAATCAGTCTAATATCAGTCTGGGGTGTACAGTAGCTAACACCTCAGACATAAAGTATCTGATTGAATTGAAACATAAAGCAACAACACTGATAGTTTTGTTCCAGTGTCATATGGCACTCCTCCAAAGCCTGAAAACACTGTTTTGATTGAGACAATTCACAGACCAATTAGTCATTAAAGTGAAGCACCGAGATACATCTGATCTGATAATATCATGCAGCTCCTTGAAATCAATGAAGTAATGTGAGGTGAAAGGCACAAGTAATGCTGGCCACTTGTTGGAACAGCTGACAATTTTGGCTGAACTTATTTCTTGGGTTCATATACAACCTTTCATTGAATTCAAGCATTAGCTTTTGAATTACCAGCTAATAGCACAGTCTGCCATTCTCCAAAGAGCAAGGGTTACACAATTCTTAGTAAAGGCTGTAGTCATTGTTGATTTTGCCCATACCTTTCAAGTTCTTTCATGTAGGGCACAAAAGTGAAACATGTGACTCATTAATGGCCCACTGACAAAGCAAGTTCTATTCAACAGCAAACAAGAAACAAGCATTGCCTCGAGTCCACTCACCTCATCCTCTGAATTCAGACCAATTTGGAGCACCGTCTTATTGGTTGGCAGACTGGTATGTCTACAGTACCTCAAAGTGAACCTTTGCTCCATGAAGGAGAAAGTAACACAAATATCCTATTTTGGAAATGCAGTTCTTTATTAAGTGAGGCGATTCACAGATGCTATATAAACATAGAATCATAATGTTTACTACTACTACTACTACTACTACTATACTAATAATGTATATGATTGTACTGTGCATGGAAAGGAAAGAAGCTACACATGTTTTGCTAATGCACAATATCACTTTAAATGTATTTTAACACATTACACTTTGCCAGGCAGGACATAATGGCCCTTGGTTTGTTTGAATGTGTGACTTTGCTATTGCACGCTGTTTGGCCATGCTTCACTACCACCCATCCAACAGAGTTTAAAATAAACTATAATAATGATAACATTTCATAAGGATTGCATATCAACACCTCTTATTATTTTAATAACATGGTGTATTTTCAAAATGTTTGTTACAAAACATATTGACATGAGTAGAATATTGTGATAATGCAACGTGTACTAGTATAGGCGACTTAATTGATTAAATGGGTTTTGGATTTTAATATTGGATTATTTGCAGACAAGCATTTCAAATAAGAACATTAACCAAACACTAATAAATAACATCATAATAACACAATAAACACATCTGCTGTAATCACCCCTGCCTACGCTGCTCCTCATAGACACATATCAGTGCATATTACAAGACAAATAGGTAGTCAGTAGCACAATAAAAAGCTAAAAAGAATGTTAGTGGGAAATACATTTTTTACTACAGCCCTGATTAGAACGTAGAATTATAGCCTAATTATAATCTAGACACTGCTGACCAATCACTGCACTGCACAACCATAATGATTCTATCCTGCCCTTGCTCTCTCTCTCTCTCTCTCTCTCTCTCTCTCTCTACCTTTTCACCCCATCTCACTAAGTTCCCACAAGCACACTGTTCCAATACACAAGTACTGAATATTGATTAGGCCATTTAGAATTGTCTTTAATGGATTGTCACTACAGCCAATCACAAAGCTAGATTTCTATTATTCTCCACTCTGCCTCTTTCTGCCACTCTAATGCTGCGTTCACATGGAACACGGCAGACGGCAAACCGTTAGACGGGAAACGCTTTCTGGACTATTTAGTAGCAACTACTTTATGTTATTTTTTTTATTGTATCTAGTATTCTAGTGTTGTTTTCTAAGTTTTTCCACGTGAGGGAGCTACGAACACCCGGTTGTAAATGCCGTCGTGGAGGACGGCAAAAAGTTTAAATATTGTAACTTTTAACGGCATGCCACAACTGATCAGGTGTGTTGGAGCAGGGATAGACCTAAAACATGCAGGGTGCGGCCCTCCAGGACCGGAGTTGAATAGCCCTGCTGTATGTCATGTAGCATTTTATCTTACACGTTAAAGAATGCGTAAGGAAGTTTTTCTATTGACCACAAATGCACTGTACTGTAATACTGTCATCTTATCAACACACAACTTTAGCATTCCTCATCTAGACCTCCCACTGATGTGAGAGTAATTCAGAAGCTAATATGTGCATGCATGCACTGCGTTGTGTCAAATATCAAGTATGCATGCACAAGCTAATATGCCAGTCTACGTGCACTCTGCATCAAATGAAGAGTCATGGCTGGTCACATCAAGGGTATGCAAACATTATGGAGGAGACAGAGAGGTTTACAGCATGCAATAGAGGGGTCGATTAGAATATGGGGAGAAATGGGCAGAGCTTGAAGGAGGGACTAGGAGGAAAACACCCAGAATAATGGCTATCCTTATTTTCCCCTGCATGATGCAACACCAGAAAAACATTTGTGCAGCTATCATCTCTCTCTCTCTCACACACAGATGCACACACAGAGTATTCAGACATACCACACTATTTTATTAGCCAATATGTTAGTACTTTCATTGGAAAATTACATTTCAGAATTGTACATTATGCAGTATGTGTGAGAGTTTACTGTATGTGCTGTGGTATGCAGCCTATAGTGTTGTGAACCACTATGGCTACTACCTCTGTAAGGCAACACTGCAGACGCAACTGTGGTTGCTAGCAATGTAATATATTTTTCTGCAATGCATAATTTACAGTGTGCCTGTAAAGCCCCTTTCCTTACAAATGTTCAATTTGTTTGTGTGCTTATGGAAACATACATATAATTGGTACGGTATATACTGTATGTATACTTATTTGTGTATACATACTAACAGGCACTTCAGACATTTAGATAATTACAATGACATTATTTAACAGACACTTTTATCCAAAGCGACCTACAAAGAATACAATTACAAGAACTACACGGTACTACTCACAGGTAGGCCAACTCCGGGGCTTGAACCCAGAACCATCCGACCACCACTAGACTATTCTACTACATCACAGCCAGCAGTTTGCTGTAAAATCATTGACAGGCTAACAATTCAGGAATATATTATTATAATCACGGCAATGGTTGGTGTTGTCATCGGCATGATTACTGCAATCGCCCTTACAATCATCATCCAGAAATAAATGCAACAGCACAACAAAGCCCTTTTTTATGTAATCAGTTTTGGCACGATAGACACATTAAAGTCACACTGCACTGATTTTTGACAGATGGTATTTTACTCCTTCTTATATTATGCATTTTTGTGCTCCATAAACAACTATAGAAACATCGCAAAATATGATCTAGTATGATCTACCAGAGAGGTTGCATTACTCCAGTATTGTGATATTTCATTCAGTGCCTTTACATGGCCGTTATGAGGCTTATCCCGGTTTTGATTATATTCGGGATATGGTGTTTACATGACCACAGAGAAAACAGGTTACTCATATCCCCGTATACATGATATACAGTATACCGGTTACTACATAGCATTCTATTTACACAGGCATACCTTTGCAAAACCAAGTAATTATTTTAACTGCCATTTCTGTAGCTGCGTTATCCTGGTATCTTAAATCAGGATATGGTGTTTACATGCGCAAATACAAAAATGGGATACTTAAAAACCCGATCATAACCGGGATACTCAAGTCCATGTAAACACACTGACTGTTTGGTATCATTTAGAATGAGTATGATTGAAAATCCTGGCATGTGAATCAAATGTTAATTAGAATTTTGATACATCCTGTAATGTTTCTTAGTGTAGTTATGTTGTTTTTCATTCAATTTATTCTTGTCTCACCTCTCCTCTCCTTCTAGATCACTTCACTTCTCGCCTCTGTGTTTTACCGCCAGTTTTGATTGTCTGCCCTGTCCTGATTGGTTTCACCTGTGTCTCATTAACGTTCCCCACCAGAGTATGTATGTGTGTACTACCTTCACTCGCTGCCAGTTTGTATAGTTCCTCTGTGTCTAGCATTCCAGCCTTAGAACTCACGACAACACATTTGTTTGAAAACATTATTGTCTTCGCATTTAGATGAGATTTAGCATCCATATGACAGCGTTTTGAGAAGAGCTCTGTGTCCACATGGAAACACAAAACGGAGTGAATAGGCACACTCTGTAGTAGTCTAGTATGTAACAGTGTAACTTAGAGACTTGACTATATATGCATGAGTGACAGGCTAATGAAGCCCGCCACAGCAGGCAGAGTCCTTCCTGATAAGCTCCCAAATGAGTGTTCACAATTTATGAAAAATATTTATTTCCAGGGGATCTTTTAATTACACCAGTATATTTCATAGTAAATAATATATTGTGCACGTACAGGTTATAAAGAGATCAAATAAATGTTGCATACAGAAATAGCCAACACTCCCACAAGGTGAGATGGACTATAACTTAACAGCCTGAGGCCTTGTGTGCCTGCATTCTCAAAGCTATGAAGAAGTAGGCCTACGTATACATAGGCTTACACTAGCCGTGTGGGAGGTGGAGCGGAACATCTTGAAGACAAGGCCCCAATGAGCTCTGTTTTGCCTGTCCAGACGACAACGTAAGAGCTGCGTTTTGAAAAGTCTCCGTTCTGAAACTAGATTTGACAAGTCTGCGTTTTGCAATCCCCAAAGCTTCCAGTGTTTTGTGGACACAAGACCAAACTAAAACAAAACTTCTTTGTTTTGGAGAAAACGGTTTTCATCGTTGTCATTAAGACAGGGCCTTGGTTTATTGTTTTGTTTGCCTGGTATCTTTTTGAGATCTGCCTGACTACCAACATAGTATTTGGGTCATTCCGTGAAATCGGTGCCTTTTCAACTTTGAAAAGTAAAATTTTAAAATAACTTTGATCACCAATTTTTAAATAGACAGGGATTAAAGACATTTGAAAATGACAAGAAATTGTATTGTGCCA
>JAODTR010002586.1:0-13291 GCA_025399935.1 Amblyopsis rosae
GTACACATGTTGTTTGGATCAAGCCTCACAAAGGTACTTTAATGGATTTTAGATTATCCAAACGGTTGCAAAGTAACGGACTTTCAAATTCGATGATGAACCCTCATATCAGGAGCTGGCAGTATCTCTGCTCCAATTTGACCGATTCATGCCAAACTTGTCGGGTGAGCTGGCGGGGGTGCACCGAGGTTGGCGGCGGCTTTGGTGCCGCTGCGGTTTCTGATTCGGCTAGGCCCGTCCATGGCTGCTTGCAGCTATATTTATAATTATATTTGGCACATCACCCTTTCAGCCCCAACCGTCAGACCTAATGATTGTTATGTCACTTATATATAACAGGAGTTTATAAGAGAACCAACTAATGAAGGCATTAGACCACATGAAATACATGGATTATAACATGATTCAAAACCAGAGGAACATTCGTGTGTAAATGCTGTTTTATGACCCCCAGAAGAACCCAAGATTTCTGTTTGAATGAAAACTGCACATTCAAGGTCCAAACCAAACATGTTCACCATGTCAACACATCACAAATAATCTCACAATCTGCTTGTTTTACCGTATATTCACACCAATATTGTAACGCAGCATATGAAAAATCTACATGTAAGATATATATATGCTATCAGTTAGCATAGAGGAAATAGTTTAGAGTATATGGTGTTTATCTATCTCTGATCTCCCAGTTACTGAAAACATTTTCATAATAACTCCGGGGCATGTAGGATCTTACAGGACACACATCATGTCCAGATAATTTAACCCACTACTTTAAATTAGAACTGACAACTACAACTAAAGATGACAAGGACATTTAGGGACAAAATATGTCTTCTGTAAAACCATTTGAATATTTAATCTTGCTCTACATTTCTTCTTACCCTGAGCTTTGTGACAAAGTCAACTACAACCAGGGTCCGAAATTAACTTATTGAGTCACCGGCCAAGGTGGCTGTTAGATAAAAAAAATATACCTACATTTATTTTACCGGTCAAAATAATAATTATTTACTATATTAACTATGTTTTAGTATTTCATTGGGATACTAACACATGACAGCACAACTCATAACCACAACATAGTTATGTAAGCCGGTGTTCTGACAAGTTATGCTACAGTCAAGTTGTGCTTCCTCGACATACTGTACATAGCCGTTATTGCGTAATTTTCATCATGCTTGAGACAACCCTCATAGATTTCTGATAGGTAATCTGGATTTCTAGCTAATACTGCTATTGCATGTTTTTGTATATTTAACAATTATTTACATAATGTTAACCAATTCACACCATTAACAACAAAGATCGTTTGGGAATATTTGTAATTTCCCCATGCCAATTTCCGTATGTAGTAATAAAGTTATGTGTGAAATGTATGCAACAATAAGAAGCTTTTATTATCACATTATACTGTGAAAGTATAACTGTAGCAATTTTTGACAAGGCAGCATAAATCGTCAGAACACGCCTATCTACTCTAATACAGCCTTACTGTAGTCAGCCTCGTACAACTCTTTAATCTACAAACCTCCAAAGCTCACTTAATTTGCACTGCTTCGCCCTTGAGTTTTCATGTTTTAAAGGTTGGCTTATTCCCTTTGAATATTGCCATTGCATGTATATTTAGCCTGACTGTATAGCAAGTTGGGCTGGCTGGATACCATTCACATTTGAACTGGTACCGGTTTTATACTTTACTCTCTGTAAAAACACAAAAAAGGTACAACTGTGTCTGTGGTTATGTCAGCTATTTCTGTAGATGAGCCCATATGCAAGTGCCACTGCTGAATTTGCTATATTTTTAACTACTACCTTTTCATGCAAAAACCTTACTATAGTAGGAGGTAGTAAGAAGTAGGAGGTTGGTGTAACTAAGATATTCTTTTTTTTTTTTTATATGCCTTGAATATTAACTAACACTACTTCAAACCGCTTCAAAATAATGATTAAGACAATGGATATATCTTCCTGGTAGTTATTCAGATATCACATAAATACCTCCCTTGCTCTCTCTGATTGGCTATTTCTGGTTTGTTGTTATGAAATGATCAGATGATTGGTTTAGGAGGTCTCAGAGAGCCAATCTTAGAGTAGGGCGTGTATTCACGGATAATGTGTGTGTGTCAAACTCAACACAAGCGACAGCGGTAGAGAGAAACTCGGACTCAAGATGTATATGCCTATTTTAGTTCAAACATTTACTAGTCTAAAATGTACTTGCCAAACGGGAAATCTACCCGCGTTTGGCATTTGTTAATTTCGGACCCTGTCTACAACGTATGGAACATTAAAAGGCAAGTGCTTTAGTGTTGGAAGTAAATTAAAACCCCTCTTGAAGACATCTCCCAACCCAAGTGAGGGTTGGTGGGTGTCATGTCATGCCCAATGTTTTCTGTGATAGCCTCACGCCTTCCTGCCCTCCACAGGTTGTGAGATGGCCCTGCTCTTCCCCATGCGGTCCAGTCGCATTTACACGGCTGTCATCCCGGAGGTGCCTCTCTCCATGTCTGCCTTCACCGTGTGCCTGTGGGCCAAACCTACCGCCATCTCCAACAAAACCGTTCTCTTCTCCTACGGAACACGCCGGAACCCGTACGAGATCCAGCTGCTGCTCAGCGGGAGCTCCGGCCTCTTTACGATCGGGGGAGAGGCTCACCTGGTGGAGGGGCGGGGCGTGGTGGATGCGGCCGGAGCCCCCCAGTGGCTCCACCTGTGCGGGGCGTGGAGCTCCGAGCAGGGCCTGGCATCTCTGTGGGCCGACGGGAAGAAGGTGGCATTCATCCCCGGGGTGGCCGAGGGGCGGGTCGTACCCGACGGAGGCTCTCTTCAGCTAGGGCAGGAGAGGAACGGCTGCTGCCCTGGGTCCCCCAGCAGCGAGGCCGGAGCCGGCGGCAGTCGGGCGCAAGGGTTCGAGACAGGCTTTGACGCCAAGCTGGCCTTCGCCGGAAAGATCACGGGGGTGAACGTGTGGGATAGGGTGCTGTCAGGGCAGGAGATCTCCCAGCGGGCGTCGCCTGAGGGCCGGGGGTGCGAACGCACAGGAAACATGGTGGCGTGGGGCGTGACGGAGATGGTGCCCCATGGTGGAGCGCAGTTCCTCAACTGAGACTGCTCGCTCATCGTGCGCACGTCGTCATCACACCGTCTTCGTCCACATGGGGCTTCAGCTGCCTGAATACACTCTTGCTGCCCGCATCAACATTGTCCTCGTCATAGCCATCTTCATCACAACCATTACCATAGTCATTACCGTTGCCGTTTTTGAATGCTATTATCATCTTTGTTTTAAAGATTTGGATCATTGCGTGAATACTGCCAGACAGAATAAATATATGAAAAGCCAATGCTGTGAGAAACTAGAATCTACTCAAGGTGTATTTACCATGTTTTTCATTTAATTATGTAAGAGATTGTAAGGCGCACACACACGCACACACACACATTTAAACATTATATTGTGGTTATATTATAAGTTAAATAATAGACTTAAAGAAGGCCTATATATATTTTGGTTAATTGCAAACATGCCAAAAAAAGATCTAGTACTATGATGTGATACTCTCCTCCCCGACTCAGTGTTAGGCTAATGAAATATATCTGTGCATGTGGCTATAGCGGGAGAGGTAGAGAAAACATTAGCCTGTAAGCACTGTAAAGGGAGGAGCAAAAGGGAATTCAGACCAAAGAGATTGTTTCAACGCTAGTCTCAAACACAAAGATAATTCCAAAGACTAACTGAGGAGAGAGCTTTAACAAATTTTTTAAAAAGTTGTTGTAGAGTTCCTTGTTTTATTTTTATGTAATACTATGAATGGGATAGGCCTGTTTTCCTTTTGTAGGCCAAGAATCAAACATTTCATAATTACAATAGAGAAGTACAGTAATAAGCTAAATAATAATTTGGTGTCCCAGCTGTATTTTGGAGCTTGTACTTCCAAGGTACAATTACAAGACAATTGTTATAAATGTACAATAACACTGTAGCCATACATTTATACAATTTATTCAAACTATTGTAGTATTTCTATTTCTAATTGTTTACATTTGACACAAATAACTATATTTTGTTGTATGTTGCTGTTTTTAAATGTAGCTTTTCTCAACTGTAGGATGTCTCTCTTTTATAATGGTAATGTTATAACAAGTCAGAATGGTTTTATCATTTACAAAAGAGTTTACAAAAGTTTACAAAAACCTTTGAAAGTATAATGTGAGTGAATCATAATGTTAACTGATTTCACTGTTCTTATTGAACTTGTTAACGAGTGAAGTTGAATGTATATTGTTGTACAGTACAGTGCTCGAAGTGTGTTGGTACTTCTACATGTTACTCTTTGGTATACTGTGACTTTTTCTTGGGCACCGGCACTTCTCACAAGTTACAGATACTTTATCAGTCCTCTCCATATCAGGTTCTCTGCGTGATTCACAATTGCCTTAAATAAACTGCACTACCCAGGGGGTACTGGAGGCACAACTGCTGCTACCTGTTCCCATTCTGACTATCTGTCGGTGGCTGGTCTAGCTAACGTTACAATATTGACCTTACAAAAGTGTTACAAATAAAACACGAATAGAGACAGAAGATGACGGAGTTTGAGCTTCCAAAGTCAAATCCCATGTTACTAAATGCAGACCGGGAGCAGCAAGCTAACGGTAATGTTATTCCTAACAGTGATGACCTGTTGACAGCATCTTACTGTAGAAATTCAGAACGTGCTTTACGCCAACGCGTTCATAAGGAGAGTACTGGCACGTATTTGTTTCCACTTCAAGCACTGCATAAATAGTTTTGCATAACATGACTGGATCAATAAAAAGCAAAATATCAATAAATACTATAAACACTATGTAATGTAGAGTACTGTTTGAAGAAGAGAAATGTGAAATATGTGATAAGTTAACATGACGTTTATTCAGCACTACACATTCATGTACTGTTGTTACAATTGCAGAGACCCATCCCTTTTAACCAATGTCTATCAATGGCCTCAGGGATGTAAATATGGAGCACAATATAAAAAGTCACACCACTGCAACGGTTTCACAATTTCACAGCAGGGGGTGAAGAGGCACAGATGTAACTGACAACTCGCACATTGTAAACTTTAGTGGAACACTAAAATCAGGTTTTACTTTAGAAATCACATTTTGGCTCTAAATCATTTGAGGCCATGACGATGGCGTGAATTCCTATCTTTGAGATAATCAAGGCATCCGTCGGCACGCACACACACACGGACCTGAGATTTGCGTTGTAAAGTCGTGTGACAGAATGGAGGGCCTACAGTGTAAATATACATTACACAACACACATTAGCCATCTGACTCACACGGTCCCAAGCTGAGCAAGCACTGGGCTGCTGCTATACAGTGCATGACGGCAGTAATATCCCTGGATCCTTATGAAACCCTTGTTGTGTTTAAGTGTGTGTTTGAAACTGGCAAGCCGTTATAAGCAGCAACACACACATAAATGCTACCTTCTTAGACATTATGCTGCCACCTAGTTGCATACCATGGCGGCCGCCGACAGTATTGCCAGTGTTGCGATGGAAATACTACTTCTCAAACAAGTATTGCCTGGCATATGGTCATTTTCGTAGACCATATGAGGGTTCTTTCATTTAGAGGAAATTAGTAGCCTGTAGGCTAATACAATCCTATTTTTCTAAGTTAAGAATCTGATTGCTTCTGTTCTGCTGCAATTTATGACATTTGACTTTATCAAGTACGACACTTTGAGCCATTGTTGTCGAGTCTGTGCTTGACTACTGTGCCCCCCGGTTACTGTTGCTACTGTACCCCAAGCTTTCAATCGCTCAAGCGTTTGCATGCCAATATGGTATTTTCACAGACGACATCAATGAGATATTCCAATGAATACTTCTGGAATAGGCTAATAGTTCTAAAATATCACAAGTATACAGAAAGGACTACAGTACTTTCTGTATACATTACTTCTGTATGCTAGGCTAGCAGCCTACTAATTTTGAGAGCTATACAGTAGGATACAGTCACAATATTTTGTCGGTGGAGGAAATTGTGGGAAGAGTTCACTGCTCCCAAGGTACTGTTATAGGATGTGAAGAATAAGACATCCTCCTCTAAAATGTGAGGACCATGCTGCCGGACTTCAGGCTTCCGGACTTCCGTCATTCTAAAAGCTTGACAAGCCTCCCACGCTGGATATTGGCTGAGGGGAAACAGTGAGTAGCCCCAAAAGTGTGTGCGGCTCTCCCCATTCAGACAGATCAAAACATACAATAACCGCATACAAATGGGTTGTTTCATGAGTCCTTTATCTAATGCACACTATATTGTGTTTGACAACACTACTTTTACACTGGTGATGGCACCTCTGTTGCATACATACTGTATACAACTGTGTCAATAATAACCCTATGGTTAAATAAATGGGTAGCCCTCTGCTAATCACAGATCCCGCTATGTAATTTAAACAATCTTATTCTTAATGTTGTTCTTATCATTACGCAACATATGGGACCTTTAAGTAATTATGTGCAAAAAAGCGTCTGATATTTAGGTGTGATCTTGCATGAGTCTGTCTTTGGAAAAGCACGTTAATAAGCTCATGTTTTTTTCAATCTAGAAACATTGGCAAACTTTGTTCAGCGGTCAGCAAATTAAAAATGGAAATTATCATTTGCGCTTTTATTTTTATTCTGTTTTTACCTGTCTAAATCAAACTTCTTTGAACCGCATCCAAACTGTCCAAAATGCAGCTGTTTGACTTTTAACAGGAACAAAAAAAGAGATCCCATATTACACCAATTGTATCCTTGTTCCGTTCTTACTGTATTTATGTTTTTACCTGTTATGTTGCTGTTTATAATGTAAAGCACTTTATGATTATATATCAGTGAAAAGTGCTATATAAATAAACTAATTAATCTCACATGACTGTACATGGTTTCAAATATATTTAAGATTATTAATTTTAATGTATACCATGCTTTTTTTTTTTTTTTTTTTTAAACCGTCGGGTTAACGGTACATAGTAAAGCGCCACACATTACAATGTGATAAAAATATCAACACACAAAAACAATCACTCAACATTGATACTGACAAGGTTTGTATTAACGTTATGCATACCCACCTCCACACATATGTAGCACACGAAATGAGCCAGGATTAGGCTGTTGTGGTTCATTAGCGTGGATTTACGGCAGGGGGGCTGTGATGAATGGAGAACGGAGCGCAAAACATAGCAAAGCATAGCAAAACAGTGACTCCCTCGACTAACATAGCACATCTGTATCAAACACCAGCCCCAGCTAGTCTGCCTGTGTTGTGTGTGCGCATAACAAATGTTTGTGTCCTAGCCTACAGTATGTGCCTGCTTGAGGACACATAGCGGTACACACACACACAAAAGCGAGTGGGTACGTGTCTGTGTATACAGAGTGTGTGTGTGTGTGTGTGTGTGTGCGTGTGCGCGTGCATGCGTGTGTGTGCTCGCGTGAGGACGTGAACTGTAAGTGTGTAAACAAAGGCCTGTGAACAAAACAGATCTGTGTCAGGTAGGACTGTGTCCCTTCAGGGACATGTATTAATGAGCTAGAGCGGGCCCTGTGTAATGGAACTGTTGCCTTTAACTAGTGGACAGGGGTCAGCCTATTCACTGCGCTTCAATTATAGTCACTAAAAAGAAATACCCTGCCATACTGGCTGCCTGTAGTTCACTTACAGTACGACTTGGTCTTTGCATCGTTTTACTGATCCATTGTTTTCATGTTTGACATGCTAGATGGATCTGGCATCTGAGGATAGACTTGTGTCGTCAAGATGCACTCCAAGATGCCGTCCATCGAAACTGTTTGTAAAGGGAAGGCACTTTCATAAAATATTTCTAACAGTTGACTGGATGAACCATCTGGTAGTTTTTGCTGTCAGCACACCTAAACCGCGCAGCACACCTAAACCACGCCCGTATAGGTATCAATACAATGCTGATTGGTAAGTTCAGTTGCTACTCGGACACAATCACAATGATTTCTAGGCTTTTCAGACAGATTCTCGTGGCGAAATTAAACTGAAGCTCGCGAGATCATGATGGTCTCGCAAGGCTACTGTTTTGTAGCGCTATGCAGCAACAACAGCTAATGTACAAAGTGAAATCTCACTATTAAAATTGTTTTACCGTGATGTGACTGTCCCTCAAATAAAGGATACATTAATTTATAAGTAATTAACAAAGTGAGAGTTAGTATTGCTGAAAATAATGGAACAGGTGTTCCAAAAATGATTTGGCTTCTGTACTCAGAGACAAAGACATAACCCTATTACTATACCAAAACATGCATTTCAGTATGATAACACAAAATAAAATGTATTACAGGTGGTTTAAACAATACAACTATAACATATTTGTGGTTTTCATACTTATTTGTTATTGAATGTTTTACATATCTTCAAGTACCCCTATTTGACAAACACTTAAAAGGACTCTAGAGAACAACAAGTTAAATACACTAACGATGAAGTCATATAAAAACAACTAACTCAACACAAGTAGCAATTTCCCTTGTCCCTGCAGACAAGTAGCTTCTTCATTATAAGCATTTCCAAGCAATACCATCAGAGACCAGCTCATTTGGAGCAGCTGGTATTTATAATCATCATTTCATTCATATGTGCTAGACAGTCTGTGACGCGCTCATAGAAACTGCATCTGACAGGAGTTAACAACACAGTGAATACTAATGCTGATTACACCAGTAATTCCCTTTTCCACTCCAGTGAAACTGGCGACTCTATTGTACAAGTTCCACTAGCTTCCACCCAAAGCACTGGTCCAATCCAAATATTATTCACATCATGCTAAAACCCTCCTATCAACTAGCTTCAACAGTAAGTGAATCAGCAGATGGCTTGGCTCCCCAGTGGCATGTGTGTGACTGGTGTCCTTCATCACTCACACACACACACACACAGACCTGGTGTGTGAGCAGGAGGTGCGTATCAACGCAGGGCAGCAGCACAGCAATACGAGGATGGTCTCTGAGGTCAAACAGAGAGGGGATTGAGACTGGGATTTCTGGTCTGGAGACTACTTATCTGCCCCACGAATCTAGTGACAAAATGCATGTGTGTGTGTGTGCATGCACTGTAAGCAAGCACGTACAGTACGAATGTGTGCGCATCCATGTGTGTGCGTGTGTCTGTACAAGATGTGTGTGTGCGTCTGTGTGTATATGTCTGAATGCCTGTGTATTTACGGAATGTACTGTATGTGTAGTTTTGTGTGTGCATGTATTCACATATTGTATGTGCGTGAAATCTGTTTGTGTGTATGAATGTATGTGTGTGTTTTACACTATGTATGTGTATATGTGTGTGTGTGTATTAGAGGTCTTCACTGGTCCTTCACTGGGTCCAACTTTGAGTGTTTGACTTGTATCTGGGTCGGGTCTGACAACATATAGGCAACTTGCTCACACTTTAACTTGCTTGTGGATCTGACCATGGTCCATAATAGGAATTAAACACTGAAACATCGAATAGGTCCTGCCTTGGCTTCCGTTGGTAAGTCAAAAATATGAACTCAAATCTGACCGAAATCATTTGCTTCCTTTTATCATTTGAAGGCAGTGTGAGTGTGGGAACCTGTGTGTTCCTCAGCCAACTTTTCTGCACTATTCCTTGACTATTGACAACAACTTTATTTTAAGGTTCTGTTCATTCTTACTTCATACTTACAGTCATACTCAGCGGGTCTTTTGGACCCTGATGAGTATGGGTCCACTTAAAGATAAATCCACGGTACTTCTCGGGTACAGGTCTGTTTGTCGTCGGGTCCGTTCGGAACGGCTATCAATTTATGGGCTTTTAATTTACACAAATCGGGTCGGGTGAAACATTATTTTGTTAATTTCAGATCGGGTAAAAAATTTTTGACCCATGAAGACCTCTAGTGTGTGTGTGTGTGTGTGTGCCCCAGCCTACCTGCCAGCACACTGCGTGCGAGGGTGTGTGTATGTGTGTGCACGTGCACCACCTACTTGTCAGCACGCTGCGTGCGAGGGTGTGTGTGTGTGTGTGTGCACCAGCCTACCTGCCAGCACGCTGCGTGCCAGGGTGTGTGTGTGCGGCGCCAGCAGCTCAGCCTTAGCGATAGCGGCCAGCGAGAGGTAGCTGGACATGTTCCTGCTCAGCTCCTGATTCCCTCTCTGCAGGAAGCGCACGGCCACAGGGACCGCCAGCACCGTCACGGGGGGGCGGCTGTAGTTCTGGAGAGCAGAGGAAGACCGCATTTCCCAAATACTACGCATTTGCCCGTGATTACGGCATTACTCCATCCAACAGGGTATTCCAGATGTCTCTTGTAAACAACGCAAGCTACCACAGTGGGAGACCGCCACTCATTTGTGAGAAGAAGTCATGTAAACACCCAGGGGCTGAATAAATAAACAGAGGAACAGAATGGCATTACTGTATCACATTGAAGAGCAAGGCTATAGACACAACACACAATAGGGACCATTCATATCAGCGCAACATTGTTTTCTCATGTCTCAGTGTCAACTATATGCATAATACAGTGCTTGCATGCTACTAGCCCAAACGGTTTAAAGACTTGAGGCTGGCTATTTGAAATGCACCAGCTCCCTCAACAGGACGGTGCGATAACCTGGCATTTTGCTGCTTA
This sequence comes from Amblyopsis rosae, assembly GCA_025399935.1. Taxonomy (NCBI): domain Eukaryota; kingdom Metazoa; phylum Chordata; class Actinopteri; order Percopsiformes; family Amblyopsidae; genus Amblyopsis; species Amblyopsis rosae. Next base: position 10,679 of record JAODTR010002586.1, read on the forward strand.
CCAATTGATATAGATGAATCCTTCATTCTATGCCTTAAATAATATGTGTGTTTAAATGTTAAGGCATGCACTGAAACATATAGGCTCCTGGTGACAGCCTAACACTATTGTCTGCCTAATAGTATTGACATCTTGTTTCTGTTAGCAACACGACGACAATACTGTTAGGCAGATGCAGACGAAGGGAAAGACATGCAGGTGTAAAGGTGGAGACAATTCGTCATTGTGTTCAACCTAACAAAAAAAAAAGGTTTCTCATTTTGTCAGTTACAACTGCCGTGGAGGTTGTTATACCTATCTAAATCCACTTGGTGGCAGTGCAGACCATGTTTTCCACATGCCAAGTTGAAATTGAGATACATTCTTGTTTGTGTGCTGTGCTTGTGGGGGTGTGCGTGTGCGTGTGTGTGCGTGTGCGTGTGTGCGCACGCCTGCACTCTGCACTCTGCAAACAGAGGAGCTGATGCTGTTTCTATATTATCACCTGTATTATTTGGTACTGTATACATTTCTATCCATCGCTTACACCACTGGAAAAACCTTGCAACGCCCCTTCATTGTACTGTGGTCCCATGACATGTTATCTTAAGAGCAACTCCTAAGATAGATGCCAACATGTAGCATACTTTATAAATATGTGTCATGTATTTCAGTGTAAGGGACCATACTTATTAGTGGATAGCTACTGGTTAGGTAGACCTGGGATAAGTTGGCCAAACTTGTTCAATAACTAATAATAGTTCCTTATCATTTGCTTTAATGTATTGAGAGGTAGAAGGAAATACACGTCTAATGTCTAACATGTCCTTAGTTTGGACTAGTCACTGGAGGTCAGTCACCAATGACACTCACATTTCTCCCCATACGCACACACAGTGCATGACCCCAACCTGCAACATGTGCCACTGTTGAGGCATGTGTGAGGATCAAACTATTGTGTGGCAAGGTGCGGGGGTTGGAATCTTTTTTAATTTACATATTTGTAAAGAGGTTTACGACTGTGTGACAGTATGTACTGTATGTACTGCGGTGCAACAATACTAGGCATGTGCTAGGTTGCTTGTGTGCATACGCAAAGCCTGTTGTATTCAATTAATGTGTCTATATTTTCATATTCTATATATTCATGGACGTCGCATGGACCCTACACTTTTCCCAGTTTCTGGCGACAAACTCACCTTGCGTTGTTTGCATCTTGCGGCCGCACACCGCTGGACGAGAGTGCCGGGTTGGACAAGCTGGTCTGCAAGCCAAATGTGTTAATGTACCTATCCCCTGGCTTACGCTAAATGTGAATGCATTGCTTTTAAACTCCCTGGCTCCCAACCTCTGATTGTTTTATACATTAGTATTTTCCCCTGCCAATTTTACTGACCTCCCCTTATCTGACCACAACAAACACATTCTTATTTGAAATATCTGCCTAGTCTCCTTTACTTTACTCTTCACACATTAATTGTATTTATTTGTAACTTGTATGTGAATTGTATGCTCCTGTTTTAGTCAAATGTATTTATATTATGTTTCTTTGCATTTGTAATGTAAGATGTCCTTGAGCGTAAATAAAATTTTATTATTATTATTATTATTATTATTATTATTATTATTATTATTATTATATTTGTGTGTGTTTGTGTGCATTCAACTTGTCATTGTTATTAATTGCTTTGGTTAGTATGCATAGGTTGTGTGAGCACATCCCTCCACATTCCTCTGTGTGTGTGTGTGTGTGTATACCTGGAGTATACAGCTGGTGATGTCAGAGGCGATCTTGGCATGTGGCGTGTGTTCACTGCTCTCTCCCTGTGGCGTCAGATTGTGCTCCAGACATGACTCCCACAGGCCCACTAGGGCGGCGCTGTGATGCTCAATGGAGCCCGTCTCCCTTATCGCCGTGGTGATGCGTGTTATGCAAATCTCCACCACCGCCTGGTCATTATCATTGGTCAGATAGTCCTGTTGGATGATATGATCCAATAAGGATGTGGTCACTGTAAGAATGACTTGCGCTTTCGGACACTGGATCACTTCTGCAGATGTGTACGCAAAGCTGGAGTCTTATGTGTGTACAAGATTATGTGTAGGCCTGTCACTGTAACTATTTTTTTTGGGATGATATATTGTCCCAAAAAACAATTGGAATAATGTATATTATTGTCAGAATTATGTAAACACTGTTGTTCCGCTATTGTCATTATGAATTGATTAAACCAATTTTATTGCTTGGTTAATTATTAAAAATAAACCTTAAAGCGAAAAAAAGAAAGCAAATAGCACATTTATGCATTCATTCTTCCAAACGTAGTTGGCTGGAATTATCTGGAAAAACACCTATTAAGATCTCGATGAACACTTCTTTTACCTGCCGCTGTGTGCTCTTTGTGTATGTGTGTGGGGCACTGACTGCGATCAGGCAGATGAGGGCACAGACACAGCCCAACATGGCTAACTTTCTTATGTCAGCAACATGCGTGTGAATACAACAGGCAATATCTCTGAAAAAATATTGAGGTCATGTCCATATATTGCACGTAAGTCCATCCATCCATCCATCTTCATCCGCTTATCCAGAGTCGGGTTGCGGGGGCAGCAGCTCCAGCAGGGGACCCCAAA
>JAODTR010002597.1:0-13289 GCA_025399935.1 Amblyopsis rosae
TCCAGACAACACAGTCCTCAGGTTCATGGGGGCACCCAAACCTCTCCACCACGATAAGGTGATGGTTCCCGGAGAGGGAGTCAATTCTTAAGAGGCTGAATTATGATGCCAGTCTGAAAAGGTCATATACATCCACATCCCTTCGGGGAAAAATACATTTAATTGTTTGTTCTTCCTACCAATTCTGAGTTTATTTCTTCCCTGCAATATTCACATAATGGTACCACCACCAACTGTGCATAAATAATCTCAGTAAGCTTCCACAGGTAAAATGTTGCTGAAGTCTAAAACTCAGAAAAGAATAATGTTAACTACATGTTACTGTGATGTTGAACTTATTCCTTGACATTATAGTGTACAGTATGTGCTAATATTCAGGAATAAATATCCATTTGGTTGCTGAGTTGTGAGTGACAATGCTAACAGCCAATGAAAACTACATTATTTTCTGACAGGGCTTACAACGGTTTATGTGTCAGACATTCAGCATGAGTCATGAAGTATAGTGATAATTAACTAGATTTGACCTACCTATAAATCCCACCCCTCAAGCACAGATGAGACAATGCTAGTTAATTAAGTACAAGCTTTCATTCGGACATTTTGAGCTGACAAGAGTGGCATCGGTAGTCATGATTTGCCTCTGGTTTTGTAGTTTTATACAGATATAATTAGAAATAAATGTATCAAACGAATGAGGTAGATGCAACACTGATAAGAGGTATCATGAGAGACTAGGCAATGAGGTGAAGTTTATACAGTCCCCATCCCCACAAAGCATTACCGGTGACTGTAGTCTCAAGGAAAACAAAGGCTGACTATAGTCAATATATATATATATATATATATATATATATACACACACACAATGTTTGACAGGATTGATTGATTAATTGATTGATTGACGAGCATCAAGAATGCAGTATAATAACGGAATGAATTGTGATCTGTAAATTCTTGATTTGTTAGTATGTTAGTCACCCACCATAACAATAACGTTTTTGCATATCCCACCTTGGCATAATGAAGTCCTTTTAGATGACTTTTAGAAGAAGGTCCTTTTGTCTCCGAAATGTGTTTACAGCCTCTAGTATATAGTTCTGGCACTTCTCACAGCTTTGGAGCATAGCACATGTGGCGGAGGGCAGGGGATAATGGATAATGGGGGTGTGGCTCAGGAATATGTGAGATGGATGGATGGATGGAAATATGTGAATGCTTTTGCACCTACCTAGTCTTCCAGAGCTATGTTCCTACAAGCTTCACTTGAAAGGTATACTGGGTCCTACCCCTAGCATGCATGCCCTATACCTGTAAGCATTCTTTAACAAGATGCCTAACCCCTATATCCACTGTAAGTGTATTTCTATCCAAAGTGGCTGCTAAATTATGTTTTTGTAATGCAGGAATACCAGTACATCACAGGATGTTAGCCTAACATTTAGTATGCAGTAAAAGAATTAATCAGTCAATAAATGAATTAGGGGACATGATGTAGCAAAGGATTTGTACTGTAGGCACTGATGCTTATTTGAAAGAGATGGTTATTGTAGAAAACACTGCTTCAATCCCAATGTTGCTATTAGTCCATTAGCTTTGCAATTATACAAATCTATAACCGTTGTAACTGCAGCATCAATTTGTGTATTTTGTCTGAAAATGTCTCCTCAAAATAAAGATCCTATGTGATTGATGCCATTCACCCATAGCTGTTCTCGTTTACCTTGGCAAGCAACCTTATTGTACAGGGCGCTGTTGTAGTCAGGGATGTCATATCATATACAGTATAACTTCACTCTCTCTAGGGCATGAGGCAACTCACTGCAGTTTTCCCCCTCCCACATGTCCTAATGATTGCCTCCATCAGAATAGTGAATGCTAAGAGGAGATTGTGCACCCTGCCATGATACCAATTTGTCGGCATATCCATGCTGTGATAAATTTAAATGTGTGGCATATTTGTAAATCTTGAAAATAGGCTTTAACTTGATTTTAAATGATGTTTGTTGCTCTAATGAAACCAAATGCTAACAACAGTGGACGTGAGCCAAATGCATTTTACAAGCAACAGAAACATACTGTATTCTGTAACATGTCTCCATGCATGATGATGCCTCTTGTTTGTTTTATTTGTATTTTTTGTATTTTCTTTGCTTTATTTTAAATGTAAATCAATCACACACTCCACCAGCCACTGTTTTTTTTCAGTTTGGCAATTGTGTTTTTGAATTTTATGCCAAATTATTATTGTGGGGTTAAAGAAAGTAATTACATACCTTGAGGGTGAACCCTACAATTGTGGCTTTAGATAAGTGGGTTTTCATTGTGCTAGTATACAGTATACAGCTAAGGCAATGCTGTATGTGTTTTGTGTTTTCTGAGCTACATAAGGTATTTCTATGCACCTTGTCTATTATAGGTACCCTCTACTGAATTAGCATTTAGTACATGGCAGCTGATTCTAGCTTTAACATGGCTACTGCTGTTCATTTTGTATAATGTAGTCAGGAAATTGATATAATTATGTATTCATATTTATAATACAGGGCTTAACCTAATTTCCTCTTGCCTTCAATTGTCTGGGGCTAATTTACTACAAACCATATCATTTCTGAGGCTATGTTCACATATGACAATATTAGTTACATATGCTCAGCAGCATGGTATAAGTTAGGGGGTTAGAACCGGCAAGTTATTGAAAGTATTTAGTATTTAGATAGTACATGCACAGACAGAGAAGCAATGAATGGCCATTACATACTTGCTCATAGTGCACACTTATGGATCACCCTGTTAAGTGGTCCCTTTCACTGGAACCGGGAATACACGTGAATCATAGTGAGAGATGCATGATCATATACCATCATGGTACATGTGTCATCTATGCTGCTTGCACAAGCCACTAGCACTGTCACTTCACAATGCTAATAATAACTAATAATGACTAATAATGACGAGACATTTATTGTCCCTCATTTCAAAAGCAAAAGCTTTTGAAGTGGAAAGGAACGTTCAAACTAGGTTAGAACTAGATTGGCGTCCATATTAAAGTGTTGTCATAGCATCAGAAATGTGAAACTAGCTTCACATTGCTGGAGCTGGTTTTTGTTCCAGCTGTCTTGAATGTAGTACCACTACAATGATTTAAATGGCATTCTAAATGGAATAAATAGTTTTTATTATTATCATTATTATTATTACTATTATAGTTGTTTTTACTGCTAGTGCCATGCTGATATCACTCCTGAAGCACAACAAGGACATCAACAGCATAAACAACAAAAAATGAATTTGTTTGAATGCGCATGCATAAGAGAGTCCACTAGCAAGCGTTCACGGAGAGCCAAGTAGTCCTTTCTGAACGTCACTGTGCAAAAAGGCTTTGTTGATGAACATGTGGCTTACGGTGTGTGCGGGTTTCCGTGCGAGCAGAATTCCTTTACCGTCAGCTCAAAGGATAATAATATATCACCTACCCTACCCCCACCCCAACCTGAAAAAGTGTTGGTGAATACAGAAAGTATTGCACTCCAGATGTAATATTTCATCAGAGGGCTTTACTGTTTCTGTTTGAGGCAACTCTCCTGGGGGATAAAACATCTATCAGGAACAGAGGCATATTGGCATACATCCGCTTAGCCACATGTTTTGTAGAGCTAATTGGATAACCACACCAAGTAAACCACGAAATTGCCCTTTTTCCCCCGTCTGTTGCAGCAGCAGTAGCAGCAGCACTTCAGCGAGCGTTGGTGGGACACAGAGGCAAACACATTTATGAGTCATACATTTAATACGCTCTCCCTTCCTACTCCTCATCATAAATGTTAGAAGGGATGAAATGAAACAAGTCCTTTAAATGTACCGGGGGAGCAGAGGAGAGGGTGGGGGGGGGGGGGGGAGACTGGGCTTGTTATGAAGTCGGTTAAGACAAAGTGTCTCATTGGTGCTACCGGACTCTTCCCAGAATGCAGTGTGACACTCAGATGTTGCTGTGACTCCTTTTGTGTGCTGTTTGCTCTTCGATGGCGTGTGTGTGTGTGTGTGTGTGTGTGTGTGTGTGTGTGTGTGTGTGCGTGTGTGTGCGTGCGTGTGTGTGTCTGTGCGCCTGGGATGTAGATAAGACATTAGCATGAGTCAGATAATGATTCAGGACGCCAGGTGGCAAATGCCTCAAATCATGCTCCTCTCTCTCTCTCTCTCTCTCTCTCTCTCTCTCTCTCTCTCTCTCTCTCTCTGCTGTGTCCATGTTCTGTACAAAATGGGTTCTTGTTATTCTTTCATCTCTCTTTCTACACTGTGTCTCACAGAGTGTATTTGAGACACAGGTATTTATATACCTTCCTCTTTCTCTAAAGCACTATGCTTCTATCCTCTCTCTCGCTCTCCCTGTCTGTCTGTCTGTCTCGTGTCCTGTCTTTCCTTCTGCGCTGTCTTCCTCTGTGTTCTGTCTCCCTGCGTGTGTGTGCGTATGTTTCTCTCTCTCTCCCCCCCTCTCCCACTCCCTCTCTCGCCCTGTGTTGCTGTACCTGCAGTAAGCTAATTATCCCGGGCGGTTCATGGTTGCTGGGGGAGAGGTTAACAGTGGCGATGAAGAGAGCGGGGACCGTGGGGGAAAGGAAGGGGAGAGGTTAACGGGTAGAGGGAGGGAGAGATGGACAGATAGCTAAAACCGTGGATGGGAGCGTGTGAGGTTCTAGAGGACTGTATAGGTACCATATGCATGTGTGTGTGTGTGGGTGGGGGGTTGTGGGGGGTGATGGCAACATGGAGGAGAGCCATAGCAGATGTTTTCAGGAGGAGTATAGGACAGAGGAATGCGCCGCGATCAGCAGAGAGGGTTATGGAGAGGAAGGGCTGGAGAGATAGGAGGAGGGGGGGTGATCCTCTGGGTCTGATGACTCATGGCTGAGCTGCGGTCTGTGCGTCACAGTGTTAGCTGGAGGAGGAGATAGTGGAGAGGTGTACACATTTAATTACAGCCTTCCAATTTAGACACACTGTACACACACACACACACACACACACACACACGAATGCATGTGAAACAATATCTTGTGGTGTTAGCAAATGCATGTATTGGTTTTACACGACACGTGCGCGCACGCGCACGCAATCCTCGTCCCAACTTCACCATGCTTGCACTCTATTAAAACAAGCCTAAGATAATCATTTTCCTCGCCGCTCATCTCTGCCACGGATATGCGGCTGCCTTAAATGGTCTGTGTTTTTTTTTTCCAGCACTCGTTTTAATGGCTGTGTGGTTGGGTTGTAGCGCTCCTGGCCCAGACACACCTAGAGGTGCCAAACTTATCAAAATACCAAAACCTACCCTTTGAGCAGGTACACTCCACAGCTTGTGACTGGAATATAAATCATAGAAACAGACATACAGTAAAGAGGAATCTAGCTGCCAAGTAATATTCCTATTGCAGTGTTCTGCGATTCTGTACAGAAATACATCATGCTCCATCCATCATTATTATACTGTATATCTGATGCATTATTTACATCATTAAATAATAAGATTAGTTTAATAAGTACAACCTGATATTTCCCTTATAGAGCCAAATACATATTAAATAATCTATGATTTCTAATTAATTTATTAACTTCACCAGTGTAATCTTATTGGTAATAAAACATTTCCGATAAAGGGATTTATACAGAAATCTATTAACACAAATTTAGATCAAAGCAAAAATAATTGATGCAGGTAAACAAAGTATTTTTAACAATATATATTGAATTATATTAGTGACAACTGTTTTGGTCCTGAAACTGATTGAGTAATTTATTTAAAGATGTATTCTTGTGGAAAACAATAATCACTGTACTCATATATGGTCAATAACATAAAAAAGGTTATTTATTTTTAATTTAATGTTTCATTAAGGAATGAGAAATGAGGATGACATGTTTTATATGATTTGATCTTAACTAAATAAGACATATGTCAGTGTACATATGCAGTACAGTTTATGAAACAAATGCCCAAACCCAACCTCAAAACCAATAGTCCCTGTGTTCATCAGTAATGAATAATTTCACGTTTCTATTAATTTGGATATACTGTATGGAATTCTTCCTGACAATTTACATACATCACAATACTAAAGTGCATGTAAGTGCACAGTAAAGATCAAAACCAAAAACATAACAATTTTATTCTGTGCTTCGTAAGCAGGCCCCTATTTATTATTCTTTTGACTACTGACAGCAAATTGCCTTTGAACTAAATGACAAATGCAAACAAAAGAACTGAAAATACAGGAAACCACAATAATTGTGCTTCAAATGAAGAAAATCCTGGATTCTCTCTCTAGTTTGCATGCATTAATACACAAATGATTTCCGAGTTCGTTGGCTGTACACAACCATGCTCTTTTTCTTGCACGTGAAACCTATCAACCATGTCCCTTTCACCGTATTTCCTCTAATTTCTCATTCCTCTTTACCATCCAAACACATTACTCTCTTTGTATGCCAATTATCCCCTAAGAGGTTTCAAGCCTCTCTCTTAAACAATAGGAGCAATCAGATGCCCTATTCCACTATCGCCACCCCTTCCCTCCAGCTTTATTCCACCAGACAGCGCATGGGGAGAATAATTTTCTCAAACAACAGCGTTAGAAAGAAAATGGCAGGAGGAGATGAAAAAAAGAAAGAGGCGACTGGTGATTGGCCAGGTTGTGGTTGCTTCTGAAAGTCTCACAGGCAAATCTGACAATAAAGTGCTTCACCCGGATGCGCTGTGCTTTACCCGAGACAGGGAGATGCACAGCTGCACCATATAATTCCACATACAGACTCTCAATTACAACCTGAAACGCTAAATCATGTTGCATTTGAGGCTTATTAATAGAGACGGAATAAAAACAGTAGAGTAAAGCCTCATCAATTCACTTCATAAAGCATGCTATGCTGTGGGTATGCTGTATCTGATGCTCCATGTTTAGTGCACACAATTATTTCCTAAGACAAACCATAGAGGCCATTGTAAAAAAAGATGTTTATTATTTTGTTTCTTTAATAAATAATATAATAATGAATTGTTAAATGAGGCTGTTTGATTAATAATGTACACATTCTGGTACATTTGTATCTTCACATGGAACATTATTTACCCAAAAGTCATCTTTTATTTCAATAACAAAAAAGAAAGGAAAAAAATCTACAAACAACAAAACAACAAAAACAACAGAATAAAAGGACAAAATAGATCAAACATATAATAATCAATTATATAATCCATTCTGGGTACCTTTTGTAAGTCTGTTTGCTCATTTCCCATCTATTCATGTATCTTGTCTCTGGGGAGGGAAATCCCAGCTGCCACTAAATAACTTTTCAGATCGCACCAATAAAGCTAATGTTCAGCGACACTGAAGGCCGCGGTGTCCTTTTAACAGCCGTTTAACGCTTGAGCACACAAGTAATGCCCTCACAGACCCACACGCACATAAACACACGCACGCACACACACACACGCACAATGTTCTGGATTACTCTAACCAGGCTAATGATCTCTTCAATGGACCAACTGGGAGCCGCCTGAGACCATCTTCAGCCTAAAGCTCCCCAGGGACCTGCAGCGAGACTCAGGGGTAATTAGAATGTAAATGTGTGTGTGTGTGTGTGTGTGTGTGTGTGTGTGTGCGTGTGTGTAGGTGCGAACGCGTGTGTACGTGTTATACGTCCAAACCTTCGTCACTTTAAAAAGAAAAGTCACAGATTTGAACTGCTAGGAATATGAATCCCGCTTTTGTGCAACTGAAATACGCATACTTCAATAGAAAACCCAATATTTATTTGGATTGTCAGGGCAAGTGGGCTTGTCAAGGCTTCCGAATGATTTAGGATGTTTTGAGTCCAAATGATGCCACTGGGTTTATTTTATTTTTGTAGTTCCGTGTGATGACTCATCTAAATAATACAGTTTATTTGGTGGAAAACCAAGTTTGTTTGTGTGTGCAGTGTGTTTGCGTTACTTGTCGGGTGAAGTGCCACCCTCCACAATGCAGGCGCAGCTGAACACAAGGGGAAAAGCACGGCTCTGTGGCCGAGGCTTTCGACACCACCGGTAATGCCATCAAATCTACATCCCGCAGCACAAAGATCTGAGCGGTATTGCTCTGACGCTGGGACGACAACATGTGAGACGGAGGGGGAGAGTATAATTGAGAGGGATAGAATAAATGGGGTAAATGGATGCATGATTGATGTACAGGGGGAAGGGAGGGAAAGAGCCAGAGAGAGAGAGAGAGAGAGAGAGAGGCGTAATGCAAAGAAGGAAATGGCGAACACAAATTGAGCCTCACCTTTTTCCATTGTTCCCGTGTTTCGCTTCATGGCCTTCTCATCGTCGCCATCATCATCATCATCATCTGTCTCTGTCTGTCTGTCTCTCTGTCTGTCTGTCTGTCTCTCTCTCACCACCTCACCCCGCCTATCCCTTTCTGTGACGTGGGTCATGCCAATCAGATCATAACATAACATTATGGCTGATTGTATGTGCACTGGACATACAGCCTCTTTTATCGCAGTGCGCTCACGGACGCACGCGCGCACACACAGAGAGACGCACGAACCTCCGAATGTCCACTAAGCGCTATACCGCCATTCCTCCATGTCAGAACAGGAATAGCGGCTTGTGTAAACCATCGGTGATAGAGAGAGAATTCACATATTTCTGGGAGGGTGAATAAAGGTAGCAAGGAGAGAATGGTAGAAAGAAAGGCAGAATAGGGGATGCTGGAAGGGTGGACAGCTCGCTATGAACACTCAAGCACGAGAACTATATTGTGGTCATCTGCAGTGCGATGAGTCACCTGTGGGAAACACGCACACACACATACATGCAGGCACACACTAACACACCACCAAAGAAATTCCAAACAGAGACTGGGACTATTTTTAGCTGAACATTTCGTTGAAATACAACGCACATGCATTGTTTTAAATTAACATGATATTGTGAAATGCTATTGTGCTAAACGATTTGACTTGTTTTTGCAAATTCCATTTATCTTTTTATTAAACAGAGATCATTATTTTCTGCGCAAATTTATCATTTTTTTCCAAATGTGCACATAACCGGTGTTTCTCAATCAATTGTGATAGGCACAACTAGTGTGTAAATCTTTCCATATCCTTTCATGTGTAGATTCAATTTAAATAATTCAGCCGTGATATTGAAGTACCACCAATGTTCATTCATTATTATCATCAATGAATAATTGTGCATGTGCATAAACACAAACTCACAAGAACACACACACAGGTAAACAACAATCATACCCAAATTATAAAAAAATTATTATGAAGACCAGAATTAAAGTAATGATATCTCATTGCTAACAAGAACATTTGTTTTGGCTAATATCTTGACATAAACACATGATGGTGTTTACAACAACAACAGAAACAAGGTGAATGGACATGAAATAAAGCAAGTTTGCAAAAGGAAAATGGTTGTTAATCACCTTTCGTAATAATAATGCATATAATGCACAATTGTGTGCAATTATTGCTATAATGTAGGAATGCAATTGTTACTGGAATATTTAATATATTATTAATGTATTGAGTAAATATATCCGTTCTGGTGCTACTGAATGTTTAGAACATAAAAATGTATGTACTACATATCTTTCAGTAAAAGTTTAACAGTGTCCAGTACATTTTAAACAAAAAACAAACAAAACAAAAAAACTCACAAACAAAGCATATTCAATATTTATTTATTATGAAAACAATGGCATTTTTACATTTAAAATAATAATTTTTATTCTGGTGGCACCCATTATATTATTCCTATGAAAATATATGTTTTTTTTTTACAAGAAATGCCTAACAGAAAAGGAGAAAGGAATCATGTATTTCTATTCCTTCTGTCCTATTTTTCTCTTTAAACTTCCCAGCGAGAATGAAAACATAGGCATTTGGGGGTGAAGGGGGATGGGGCAGGGGGGAATCTTGTCTCCATTCATTCATATTCTGTTTTCTGTTTAACTCACACCCTCCGCTGCACCAACCCCTCCCGCCTCCAGAATTCCGTTTCAAGCCTCACCACCAGCACCCAATAAACGACCCTTCCGCCACTTCCGCCCCCGAGTCTCTTCCATTCGCTTTCATGTCCCCGAGAATGAGATGAATTCAGTCCAGCTGCACAGAGAGTCACTGCTTCATGTTGGTGGCAATAAAACCTCTGTATGGATGAGGGACAGCTTCCCTTATCTGCACCTACCGCTGTTTAATCTTCCTGTTGTGCTTCTGCTCTTTTTCCTGTCAGCATACATTCCTATGGGAGTCAACGTACACTGACAATGGTGACAACCACACACATATTCCCATACTGCTTTTGGAAATATGTCAAAATTCCAAATGTCAGTAAACTAAATGAAATAATGTTGTTCTGCATGTAAATGTCACACACGTATTCTACACAGAATGTATTTACTTAATGTTCATGTGGAATAGTGGAATATGAGATGAATAGTTCTAATGCATTTACAATATTGACACATTTCAGATTATATCATATTGTGTATGTGTGTGCAGCCTGCTGCAGCCGACCAGATCAGTTTTACGTTCACTTCATGATCTCTCTGAGATTGAATGCAACATCAGTGGTGACTAAAACAAGAGATGGAACATGTACACTATACTGAATGTTAAGAGGAAGTGAACAAAACAGATAATTTATTAGAGAATGTGAACATACAATGTATTCGACAGAATGTCAATATCTGTAGGTTGTAGATGTAGCTGAGACTTTACAGTAATAATGGTAATTGTATGACAATGTGTAAAACAGTGCCTCAAGAATGCTTGTTTTGAGGTGAGCTAGGTTTGAGTATTAATAATCCCAAAACACTGTTGGGTGCAAGTGTTCCCCACAAACCAGATGCATACATGTTTTATCCAAAAACATTTGTGTTAATGCTCACAAATGTTCATTTGATCATTTTATGCTTCAATAATCTGGGTTTACAATGTTACATCATACATGCTCTGCTTCACTTTCTGAAGAAAGAAAGAAAGAAAGAAAGAAAGACATGAAAATATCTAGAAAACGGTTTATTTCTTCAAGGTTGCGACCAACTGACGCGGTCAATGAGCTCTTCAGTCCAAGAGTCAACCAGCCAAGGTCTGTATAGACACTTTCGAGCATGCATTTGTCACATATACATTTCCCTCACACACACACATACACATACACACCGAAACACATTTTCTTGTCATACAAAACAACCCTGTACACTTAATGGGAGGCCTCTTGAGTGGCAGAAACAAGATGTTTTTGAAATCAATTTGTCCCCAATGTTCTCCAGGATTGTCATCACAGCAGTGTGTCAGCCTTCACAGAAATGGTCCTTGAAACACATTTGAACACTGCCTGTTTGTGTTTGAGTGCTTGTGGACAAACCAGCAGTTATCAAGGATGCTATGGAATGGACAGTCTGTCAAGAGACCAAGCAGCACAATGCTGCATTGTTTTAGAGGGTGGATGCATGATGGGAGAGAATACATAGATGATGGGGCTAGGAAAATGACGGCCATTAGCGTATGAATATCATTCATTTAACCATAGAACACCTGCCGCAATATGTTGTTTATGGTTTGAAATGGGCAGTGATTAGCTAATTATAACTGAACATACAGTACATTTTCCTTATTCCAAAATTATATTTATTATATTTTCCTTGGAATATTTTGTTAAGTTCATTTTTTTATTATTATAAAATAAATGTTTATTGAGATTAATTATTTTATATGCGATTAACTAACTTCCATACGACTCGTGACTGTCAAAGGTGTGAATGTGCTAGTTGCTAGTTATTACAGTATACATGGCCAATGAATTCATCTTCATCAAACATACTGACACAAATATTGTCCCACCCTGCTGACATTGTAGACCCTGCTTACATGGACCAGAGGTATTGACTGTTAGAACCACAGTGCGCACAGTTAAAGAAATAGGAACATTGCATGTATTTGTTTATCCATAACATCTCTCTGGCTCGTGTGCAATATGCTCAGGCAGTGTACGGCACGCAGGTCACAAAACGAGTATACTTCTCTCTTGTTCAGCATTCATGTTTCTTTGTGTCTCACTTTCTCTCCCCGACCACCCTGCCTCTATCATTGTCTCCGTCACACACACACACACACAGGCGCACGCACACACACTGCCAGTGTGAGATAGCTCTGTGAGTCCAGCGCAGCGTGTCATGGGTGATAATGTGTGACGTATATGCGTCACAAGCGGGTCGGTTGAAGGGTTCCACGAGGAGCTACTTATTACTGTTATCATTTAGCCCATCATCATTATCAGTTCGGAGCAGACATGAGTCCCTGCGCGTCATTGTCCCCTTGCCGTAAAGCCTGAGCCCCGCGCCGCCACGCTAGCCCCAACACAGCCCAACAAAAGCATGCAGGAGAGCACGATGAATTACCCTGGCACTCTTTCAATTTCTCCCCTGTCAATCCTCTCATCCATGGCCTGCCCCTCCCGCCTGTGTGTAGCCTATGCTCTCTCTCTCTCTCCATCTCTCTTTCCTTCTCCCTCTCTCTTTCTCCCCCTCTCTCTCTCTCTCTCTCTCTTGCTCTCTCGCTCTGTCTTTCTTTCTTTCTATCTCTCTCCCCATTTCTCTCTCTCTCTCCCCCTTTCTCTCTCTCTCTATTCTCTCCCCCATTTTGTGGTGGGGCCACTGTGTTCTGAGTCGCTGCCTGTTCCATCTCAGCGGCCGTACTGCGTGACACGCTCTCCCCTTCTCTGCAATGCCATTATCAAAAACAGTTATCTCTGCCATTCTCTTTCTTTGAACACCCCCACCGCACACACACACACACACACACACACACACACACACAGGAACAATTTATAGCCTCCACAAACACACACATGCACAAATACACATTTACACGCATACGTGAACACAACACACACACACATACACACTCGCGCCCGCACCCCACCCGAAACCTTCCTCCACGCCACACTCTCATCATCGCCACCCCCACCCCCATTTTACTCTCTCCAAAGCCCTGCCCCCCAACCTAATCCCCATCGCACCACCACCGCCGTCATCAGCCCTTATCTCACTCCGCCAAATTTGCGGTGACTCAAAACAATTTTCCTCTTATTTGCGATTTCACCAACCCCCTATACACCTACATCCACCCACCCCCCGCCACTTAAATCTCCCCCACCTTAACCATGCCCCCCCCCCTTCCCCCCTTATAACAACGAGGCTGGCACAAACCCCACATGTAAATCAAAA
>JAODTR010002608.1:0-10760 GCA_025399935.1 Amblyopsis rosae
GGCTCCAGACACAGCTCTCAGGATCATAGGGACACACAAACCTCTCCACCACGATAAGGTGATGGTTCCCGGAGAGGAAGTTATGATTTATAGATTGCAAATGAACATATCCAACATGCTACAGTAACTGGATGTGCGTGAACATATAGAGTGGCTTATTGTTTTAATATCAACAGTATTAAAAGTGTACTTGCTTGTTAACATCATTTACCATTGAAATACTTAAAAATGCTACAGTATAATTGGTTAATATTACTTGTACATATTGCTGGACTAGTGTGGAAAAAAGGTCTGCATGTTTATTTTTGTAATTATGGAGAATTATTTTAATTGCATATTTAACTTCGCAATATTACAGCTTTCTCGCTTGTAACAGAAACTTTGCCACTGAATTACTCCAAAACGCTACAGGAAGTGCTTGTTATTACTTGCTTATATTACATATTCAAGTATGGTTTGTGTAGCAAAATGATGTGCACTCACACGTTTGTGTGTGTGTGTGTGTACATATTACATTTATTTGTATTTTTTACATTTTCATGGTCAGTCAACCTGTGTATAACCTGTAAATAAATTAAAACAATTTTAATAACCAGATGCAGTTAGTACAACTTTGTTTAATTCTATTGAAATAACTTTATACATGTTCCTGAATGGGTGAGTACCCCATGTCGACTAGTATTACAGTCCTACTGCTGTAATAGCAGTAGTAATACAAACCCTGTTCTACCTGGCAATAGTATTACTACTAGTGGCAGTATATTATTAACAGTACATCCTGCTAGCAAAGTTGGTCAGCTAGTAATTGTACTACTAACGTTAACACTACTGGTCCCATAGAAAATACTTTTCTAACCAATTAGAACAGAGCATAACAACCCAATGGTCAAGAGCAGTCCAGTCATTTAACAGGAAGGGGTCCGGGGGGTGTCTTGCTAAATGACTGGTCACCACAAAATTAGATGATCAATGTTTTCATCAAAGAGTGATCTTGGTGTTTCTGAAGCTGTAATTATCCCTGCAACACACACACACACGCACACTTTATTGTTGCACCCCATTAAAGCAGACATCTTAACAGATAAATACAATAAGTAGATACACATGGTACAAGGAGTTAAAATATGCAAGTTCATAAATATAAATACACTGATAATACTGGAAAAGGTCAATATATTAATAAAGAAATGGGTTTAGGGTTGTGTATGCACCTACAGCAGCGTACTAGCTATCATAACACACAGCGAGGCTTGTTTATCTTTAGACACAGCAAGCACTGTATATATAAATTAATGATCACATGTTGCCTCACTATCTATGGTGTAATGGTGTCTAGAATGCATGTCAGACTCCCTTATCTAGTCTCATCCATATGCCTTGGTTACTCTCACTGTCTAATCTAGTCTGTTCTACCTACTGTTATCTAGTCTGTTCTACCAACTGTTATCTAGTCCGTTCTACCTACTGTTATCTAGTCAGTTCTACCTACTGTTATCTAGTCAGTTCTACCAACTGCAATCTAGTCCATTCTACCTACTGTTATCTAGTCGGTTCTACCTACTGTATAATCTAGTCTGTTCTACCAAGTGTTATCTAGTCCGTTCTACCAAATGTTGACAAAATAGAACTGAAAATAGAACTGAATAGAATACTGTAGATCAACGCATCAATAAATATTATCCCAACTCAGTCAAATCACACATTTAGTTTCCCTTCTGTCCTCATCACTTTATTGATTTGGAGCAGCAACCTCTAAATATGGCACTATCACGTCAAAACCATGTATTTATAAAGGATTAACTTAGCAACCCTAACCCTTGGGCTAACCCTAACTTAGCAAATAGCCCCTGCTCCACTAGCCTCTGCTCCAACTAGCCCCTGCTCCAACTAGCCTCTGCTCCACTAGCCTCTGCTCAGAGCAGCATGATGGTAAGTTCAGACGAGAGGGGGAACTGAACAGGTGTAAAGCAACAGACAGGCAGACAGTTACTTGAGGCTGTCGTTGTGGGTCTTGTACTCCATTATGGTGTTGGGTGGGAGGTTTAGCACCCGTCTCAGGGTGTCTCGAATTCTAGACGTCGTCGTCTGGTCGCTGGCGGTTTTGTTCCAGATGGACAATATGTCTTCCTGTCACACACACACACACGAGCGAGCACACACACACACACAGATGAATGTTGGTCAAGGTTAGCTAACCCTACTACCACAACACTAGGTTAGCTAACCCTACTACCACTATCACAAGGTTAGCTAACCCTACTACCACAACACAAGGTTAGCTAACTCTACTACCACAACACTAGGTTAGCTAACCCTACTACCACTATAACAACACTAGGTTAGCTAACCCTAACCCTACTACCACAACACAAGGCTTCGCTATTTCCACAGAAAAACATTATCTGGTGTTTCTACAAAGCCCCGACTGTGTTAATGGCAACAAAAAGTGGTGCACACCGCACCACTTCAGAGGGAACACCCTATGGTATTGAAGGGAGAGTTTTTGTTTTGATGACTTGAATAATCTTTCTACAGGATAGCTGACTGCACCTTTAAGCACAGGCAGAAGGGATAGATGGGTACCTGGAAGCGTATGGAGACCACCACCCCACAGATCTCCTCTCCCACCATGAACTGCTCCCCTAGCAACGCCAGGACGATGTTCTCCCAGAAACGACTGGCCAGGCCTTTACGGAGACGAATCATCCATTTCCCTCCGCTGCGGTTGGCCTGGTCCTACAGAGCACACATGCACGCACACACACACATTCATTAGACACTAGTGTTTGGCTTAAGGAGTCTTCAGATGCCTTCGTTGTCATGGCAGCTGGTTAGATATGAGCATGGCAGGAACCAGAGCCATGTAAAAAGAGTTGCGTCGACTCCAACGGGCAGTTTCTTCACAGCAGTGCAGGACCATGAAGCCTCTAAACAGTTCCCGGAAGTTAGCCGCAAATAATAAAAGTACCCTATAAACTCGATTATAAGGCCCTAACCCTACCTCTAACCATGAAAATTACATTATACATTTAAATCAATGCATTTACTGACAACTATTTACCATATTAAATAAAGCAAGATCAAAATCCTATGGCGCGCCAAGCGTAGCCTATGGTACACCGCCTTGATTTAGGTGGCATGTAGACAGAAAGAATTGATGGCACAGTTTCGGTTTAACAACTCGAAAGATTAGGGGACAACATATTCCATTGTCTTTCCCACACGAAATGCAGATGTGTCCCAAAAGAATCACTCGAGCGTGTCTGCGATGCACGATGCGCTTTCCAGACTGTACAGCACTTTACTAAATTGTAGTAAAGTGCTGTAAAGCGTTACGTCTGAGTGTCGTAAATACATACACTGCCAAAGGCTACAACTATGGATGCATTATAAGAGGCTACAACCCGCTAATATGGGGCTGGGTGAATTTGTGCTAGACGTCATATTCTATGGGCTTGCCTCATAAAAAAAATCTAATGTAAACATTGCGGTTTGCGGTACCGGCGGTTGCTTTTCACGGCCTGCGGTTGGGTTAGCAACACCGTGGTATTGCAATATTGCAGTTATCGCGACAGCCCTAATAAGGATGCATGTGTGTATGTAGCAGTATTTATACAATATGGATGTATGTAGCAGTTTATATACAATGCAGATGGATGTAGCAGTATTAATACCTCCCACATTGGTTTGATTCCGTCTTTAAACAGGTGAAAATCACTGTGACCCGACAGATCTCCAGGTCTCACCAGATGACTGTAGAGCTTCCAGAACTGTTCCACCTACATACACCCACATAAAACGTTCATTGAGTGCTAATCAGTTCAGACTGACTACTATCGTTGACCACTGGATGTACCAGGGTGAGTTACGTATAGTTACCAACACTGACCACAAGGTATGAATGTACCAGGGTGACTTGTACTGTAGTTACCAACACTAACCCTAAAGCTGGACATCATGGAGACATTGCTTTGGAGTCACATTCCGGGTCAGATGTTCTGTTGTTAATAACACTGTGTAGTTCTGTTGTTAATTGTGTTGTAGTACTCCGGTCTCAAGACCAAGACCGGTCTCGAGACCACTTTAAGGTCTCGGTCTCGTCTCTGACTCCACCGCATTACTCGGTCTTGTCTCAGCCTCTTTACCACAACTGCGGGAATGCAATTATTGCAGCCCGGTCCATGTCTAATCATAATTCTTGTTATTAGAAGTAAAGCCTCCTTTTTACTTTACGTTCTGCAACTGGGACGGCCGGCTGGCCTAATCTGCTGCGCATCGCTGTCTCTGTGTGTTTGTCAGAATGGGCCAAACTAATTCTTTTAATATTGAGGAGAGATACAATCAGTCCATCTCGGACTGATCTTTGAAATTCTGACATCTGATTGGCTCAAGAGCGTTTTCAATATCGAATAGAATGCAAGGTGGTGTACGATATATATTTTTAATTTTTGTTATTTTTCTAAATACAGTGAGTGCAGGGCAGACATACGTGTGGAAAAAATTTAAATACGAGCACTCCAAGCTTTGGTGTAAAATGTAAAAAACAGAATACACAGGCCTATGGCACATCCCATCACAAGCCAAGTGACAGTCATCAGCCTGGGCTATATACCTCAAGAGATGTCTGGTACAAGCAGCAACATTTTCTGCATTTAGGCAGAATTCAAACATCCAAACGATAGCTATTGTTTTCATTTTTCTAAAGTTTACTCTGTTGGCTAGAGTGTCCATACTGTGTGTTTAAACTGTGTGTCTAAATTGTGTTTAAACTGTGTGCCCATATTGTGTGTCCAAACAACTTGAATATCACAAAAGCACTCCCATGCACTTGTCGTGCCGTCTGGTTGCACAGACCAGGGTAATATTAACAACATTTTTCTTAGGAATTATTAGGGCGGTTGACCCTCCTCGTCCTCAAACAGTGCCTGACGTACACATTTAGCATGATGTTTTAGTCACTTATACTCCATGTACTGTGCGTACCGAGGTGACGGTTCCAATCTGTCTTATGTTCTGTTCATAGCTCTGGGTGTTGGCTGGTCGGCTGGGTGTCCTCCGGCTGTACCAGAACGTGTAGTTGTACTGCAGGGGGTGTTCCCCCATAGCTGGGGACACAGCCTGCACATGTAAGGGTCAGAGGTCATCTCTTGCGCTAGCGGTTTACCTGGGTTAGAACTAATGATGGCTGATGATCATGTTGAGCTAGAGATGTAGCTCAGGAATACATGCACACATACTCATACACATTAACACGCAGCTTGTCCGTGAAGACTTACCTTGCGTCTGTTCTCAAAGCCGTCGTCCCTCGCACACAGCTCGTCGTCCATGTTCTGGGTATCCTTCACACTGGAGGCGCACACGTACTTTAGTTAGTTGGTAGACATAAACACAACTATTGGTACCTCATGCTTAGACGTGTCTACTCCCTAAACTGCAACAGTACTGTACTAATAACGCACACGCAGTCACCAATGCTACTCAGTAGGGTCACTTACACTAGTCTTTCTGAACGTTAGTTGTATAATTAACTCGCATAAACACGGACATTACGGTAATAACGTAAGTATGAAGCGAGCATGTAGCAGTGTGCTTAGCTGTTCACTAGTTCGTTTAACTTGTACGAACTTACTGTTCCAAGTGATTCATTCCTCTTCAGTCCACTAGTACTAACTCCTCAGGCAGGCCGGCTCACAACACTGTTTAAATTAAGTATTATTAGTTGGTGTAAAGGTAAACGTAACCAACTGTTACCGCTGTGCTTTACGGTTTCATCTGCCCATGCGCAGTACGAATAGACGGAAATCGAAAGCAGTCAAATGACATACGAATTTACAAACCGCGTGTAACCAAACCAGTCCTAATGGTGCGTTCACGTGGAACTCGGCAAACTCTGAGCACGGCATAAAGATCCAGTGCAATGGCAGTTGCTATGGTGATGTCCCGCATCGTTTACAAATTACTTAATAAACATTTTCAACAATTATTTATTTTATCTTCTCTTTATCTTTGTTTCATGTAATTATTTTTGTATCGTATCTAGTATTCTAGTGTTGTTGCACCAACAGTATTACCGTCTGGCTGTCGATGTTTTCTCCTGGACCTACGAACATCGGGCTGTAAATGCCGTCGCGGAGGACGGCAAAAGTTACTATATTTTAACCCTACTGCTCTATATATCACTGTCTAACACTACTGCGGTATAACAGCACACCTCCCAGCCTGTCAGCTCAGACTCTAGAGTTGATTTTATATAATAATTTTATTTGTTCTTCACTTTAAACACATTTCAGGATAAAAACAACCAATGAGATATGACATCATCAACCAGCGACACCGTCCTACACACCAGAACAATAATAATACTTACTATTATTATTAATATTCTTATTAATATTATTATTTACATATTAATAATAATAGTAATAATAATAGTAATACTTATTCCAGTGTTCCACATGATTGATGTCACGCTGTACGGGGTCCAGGGGCTGCTACAATAACGGCCGATATGTTGGCTGACTTAAAATCTATCTAGCGTACACAGTGCATTGTGTATTTCATGTGTATGTGTGATGTGCAAGCACTGTGTGTGTGTGTGCAGTTTGGTCCTGAAGATACTGATTCAAACTGTAAACCTTTAAATGATGGAGCAGAGCTCTTAGTACTGATATTATGCTGACCTGTGGTATGTGTGCTCTGATATGAATATAAAACACATAAATAAATAAATGAATAAATAAATAGTTATCACTGAATCTGTAACTATTACATCAATACATGGATCAATATGAGACAATCATTTATGTTCTCTGACATGAAACACAATAAATAAATAACATACATGAATCAATATTAATGTGACACAGTGTGTCTGTCTGTGTGTGTGAGTTTGTGTAGTCAGATATTGACAACTGTACCAAATGTTACCAAATGTTTGTTTAAAGCGTCTGCTGAATGCTGTAAAGTGTGTGTGTGTGTGTTTATTTGCTGTTAACGCGAATCTTGAAGGACACTCGCCCTGCAAACTTGTCCCTGTCTTCTCCGGGGGCCAGAGTGTTGGAGATGATCTTACAATCCACGTTCACATCCTCGTTTAACGTGACGTTGATGAACTTCACTGCCACCAGAGGCTGTGTGTAGTTCACCTGCACACATATACAGGCAGGCGCACGCACGCACGCACGCACACACACACACGTGGGGCGACAGTGGTGCACTGAGTAGAGCAGGGCCATAGTGATCCAAAAGTCGCTGGTTCGATCCCGGCAAACTCCTCACAAAGTGTCGAGGTGTTCTTGAACAAGACACCTAACCTTAACTGCTCCCGGCGGTTGGTCTACTGCATAGTCTGTAGTCCTACAGTATGTCTAGTAGTCCTACAGTATGTCTGTATAGTCTGTAGTCCTACAGTATGTCTAACACATGGAGGGGTAGCATAGTTTATTTGACTCAGATCAGGGTGTCATCCATGACCCTACCTGCTAGTGATGCATCATGACCTGCTAGTGATGCCTTACGCTAGCAGTTTATGCATACCTAACCAACTTTATAGTTGGGTATGGCTAACGCAGATTGGCAGCCAGGCCATGAGAGGATCTGCATTGCTGCGTCAGTGCATCATCTGTGCCATTGTGTGTGTGCGCTTGAGGGAGCGAGATCCCCTCACACACAATGACTCAGTAGATATTTATTACTTGGTCGGAACGCTGCTTTTCACCCTTTTGACCCGACCCACCCGCACCTGCAAAATGTTCTGTTTATGGGTCGGCCCGCGCATCACTACTGCCTGCTCTGTATACATCTGTTATGGCTTCCTAGTTGTTTACACTAATTTTGTAATTGGAGTGTGTGCGTGTGTGTGCGTGTGTAAATATACCTGGGTTTTCTTGCCATAATATGGGTAATACATTAGGTTGAAGGTTCCATTTGGAGGGAAATAAACCAGACGTCCAATGTTATCGCTGTCTTCATTCTGTAGAAGATGTAATAGTAGACCTGAAATTGTATCTGCCTGCATAACATATGTATCTACAGTATGCTGTATTATATTGGTCTTACCTTTGTCATTTTACCACTTTGTATATTTAAATAAAGAGAATTAGAGAGAAAATAAACAGACGGTTTCAGACCTTCACTCTACAACTGACATATGGGGACTGTCTGTCTTTGCCTGGATACAGTCCTATCACCTAAGACAGACAGAGAAAAAGACATGCGATGGTGTTAACTCATCATGAAGACACTAGACTCAGCGGCAACATAAGAATACAACAATGTTCTCCTGCATCACAAACCTACCTAATGTACCTACATTGACAGCATTCAGCAGCCTATTTGTCAATACATGAACAGGTCAGACACTGGTAGAATATGACTACATCATGCCATCAGTACTAACACATTACTAAATATTCATACTGTATAATATCCTAAATAATAAGGTGCTTATTTCCTTAAACAGGAAAAAAAAACATTACATATAATATAGAATTTTATGCGTCTGCTCTACTTCTTCAGGAAAACATCCTTGTTGACCCGTTTACGATTAAATGTTAAACGTTTAGTTACTAGTAGTCGTATCCACTTGTCCATCAGCCCTACATCACATATTGTCTCTTTCCTAAAATAATGCCATTAATAAAAGTCATATTTTAACAACAATGATTTATTTTGCCTAAATCATCTCATCATACTGGCCACCTCTGATAAAATCGCCTACATCCTCAGTTGAACAGATCCTGTGATTGTACCCCTGCGGTATAATAGTCTATGTCACAATGTGGTTCAGTTTATTGTGTAGCGTGTTCAAGTACAAGGTCTTAACTCTAAGCCTCTACATTTGTTAAAAGAGGTACCTCAGGGTTCGGTGTTAGGACCACTCCTTTTTACAATTGACATAATATCATGGGTATAGATGTACCCCATGCTAACGTTCATCTCTATGCAAATGATTCTGTCATTTATTGTTTGGCACCCTCACAAATACATGCCCTTACTCAGTTGCAGCTGGCCTTCAATGTGATTCAAGAAAGACTACATGGAAACATGATTTATCCTGTGTCGGTATATTGATGGCTCGCTTTCTTTTAAGACATATTTTACATGTGGTTAAAAAACGTAGGTTAAAGTAGGGTTGTTATTTTAGAAATAAGTCATGTTTTTGTTTTTAAGCCAGAAAAAACTTTTATGCCTATTCTTTATTATGGCGATTATTATGGGGATGTCAACTGCACACTTCTGGTCAGTCTTTACATACTCTGAATACTGTTTACCATGGTGCTTTGAGGTTTATTACCAACTGTAGAGCACATACTCATCACTGTGTCTTATAAAATAGGGTAGTCTGACACCATCCTACCTTTGTGAGTTTATCATGAAAATAAGCCCAAAACACTATTCTTTATGCTCACAAGATTTATATATTTTGTCAGTTCCAACTGTACGTACAGAAATAGGCAATAAACCTTTTAGGGTTGCAGCTCCTGTTGCATGGAATGGTTTTCAATCTGACCTAAACATGCAGTAACATTGGATGTTTTTAAATGAATGGAAGGTCTATTTACTTGTAATTGTATTTAGAAATTGTGCATCTTTTATATTGTTGCTGCATTTCTTTGTTTATATTAGTGGGGGATAGCATGTTTTTAGAAATTATGTAGTCTAAATTGTTGCTGCATTTACTGGTTATTTATTAGAGCTGGGTAGTTTGGTGGTGTTTATTAATTATCTGTGTTTGTGTTATGTGTTTTAAGTTATATTGTTGTTGTGTTGATGCTGTTGCCTGTCTTGGCCAGGACACACCTGAAAAAGAGATTTGTAATCGTAGGTGTCTTTCCTGGTTAAATAAAGATTCAAATGAAAATAAAAAACTGCCAGTCATGTTAACTTTTCTAACAAATTCCTCAATGTAAATGTAATGTCCAATTGGTAACTGAGACATATAGTTGATCATTGTGCAGGTCAATTATAATAGGCTACCATTCCTGCCAAATTAGCAGGTCTTGACACATTTAGCCAGCACTGTGTCCCAGACTTTACACAAGACTAGGTTCTTAATCTCAAGACCTTTCCTGGTAAAATAAAGGTTTAATAAATATATTTTAAAAAAATGCTAGCTCAGGCCAGTTAGGGTAATGGCTAACTAAACTAGCTAAGATACTGTAACTATGCTAGCTGGGTCCAGTTAGATTAGTGGCTAACTAAACTAGCTAAATTCTAGTCCAGTTCTGAGGTCAAATGGTACCCGGTTCAGCTTGATGAGGACGCACGGTTCTCCACTCTGGTAACCATAGAAACTATCAGTGATTCCAGAACATTCCTCCAGCATGGTCCTGTTGAACTGGCACGAACGCTTTGGGTTGTTCTTCACCTGTAAATATAATTTTCACACTCAGTAAACTGTGTTCTATGTGTCATGGTTGACATGGTTCCGGCCATGTGTTTTTTCAGTTTCCCCAGTCCTTGTGTCACTTCCCCGTGTTCCAGGTCATGTTCCAGGTCATGTTCCCCTTCATGTTCCAGGTCATGTTCCAGGTCATGTTCCCCGTGTTCCAGGTCATGTTCCCCTTCATGTCCCAGGTCGTGTTCTAGGTCATGTTCCAGGACATGTTCCCCGTCATGTTCCAGGTCATGTTCCAGGTCATGTTCCCCGTCATGTTCCAGGTCATGTTCTAGGTCATGTTCCAGGTCATGTTCCCCGTCATGTTCCAGGTCGTGTTCTAGGTCATGTTCCAGGTCATGTTCCCTGTCATGTTCCAGGT
>JAODTR010002629.1:0-13286 GCA_025399935.1 Amblyopsis rosae
TTAATGTGTGTGTGCGTGTGTGTGTGTGCATGAATGTGATGTGTGTGTGTGTGTGAGCTGTATGTTTAATGTGTGTGTGCGTGTGTGTGTGTGCATGAATGTGATGTGTGTGTGTGTGTGAGCTGTATGTTTAATGTGTGTGTGCGTGTGTGTGTGTGCATGAATGTGATGTGTGTGTGTGTGTGAGCTGTATGTTTAATGTGTGTGCATGAATGTGATGTGTGTGTGTGTGCATGAATGGGATGTGTGCGTGCGCGCGCGTGTGTGTGTGTGTGTGTACATCACAGTGATGGATGGAGTGTGGTGTCTCTCCAGCTGGTGATCGTAATGAAGCTTTACCCTGGACCTCTCTGTGTGTTTCCCTGAGTATGTGTGTGTGCGTGCTGAGGCCTGACAGGGCTAGATTACCCTTAACAAAGCTGTCCTCCAGCATGAAGGGCCTAGGAGGGCCAATTCTGGTAGGGAGAAGTCTCTCTCTCTCTCTCTCTCTCTCGCACACGCGCACACACACACACACACAGAGACACAGCAACATACACAAAGGCATTTGCCTTGTGACCGCCGCCTTGGAAATGATGAATGTGGGACTCGGTGTAAGCTCTGCGCTCCAGGGATGGCGGAGACCCAGTTTCCTCTTTTTACACTTGGAAAAGTGGAAACTAGGGCCGCAATGGAACCCCCGGGGCCGAGACAAAGATGGGTGATGTGCACAGATGGTGGGCCAGGCCCAGGTTTGTTGATGCGGTGGAGGGCTTGGCTGTAGCTTGACTGGAAGAGCCGCTGACCTGTCGCCCCGCCGTGACAGCCGTCACTCCTACGGCTGCCTCACAGCTGCAACGTGTCACGTTGTGAGAAGGAAGTGGGCCTCTCTCATGCACAGCGGGAAGATGCACATTTAAACGGCAGCTAACACTGTTGTCAAGCTGGTCCTTTCAAAAGACA
Source organism: Amblyopsis rosae (assembly GCA_025399935.1). Taxonomy (NCBI): domain Eukaryota; kingdom Metazoa; phylum Chordata; class Actinopteri; order Percopsiformes; family Amblyopsidae; genus Amblyopsis; species Amblyopsis rosae. The sequence continues at coordinate 943 of JAODTR010002629.1, forward strand.
ATGGAGCCATGTTGTCATGCAATGTTAACCACGATATGCTATATTGTAGCTTGTTGTTTAAATAAGCACAGAGTGAATATAAATATTCACAGCTTGGCTGTAGTGACATTGACATATTGCAACACAAAAATAAGGTATTTTAGCTGCGTTTCATTGATTCACCTGCCTCGACATTGACGTTGTGACCGTTTTTATTTTATTTCATTATTTCTTTATCACAGTGGCAGAGAATGTTTATCTGCAGTCAAATCTAATAGCTAAAAAAAAGACATGGCAAAGCATTTGGGGAATCGCTATGAACGTGGTAATAATGTTAATGTCAATAAACTTGTCCCTGTCCTAACTGCTCACTTAGCATCTCAGCGGCAAACCCAAATGGATGTTGAGCAATGTGGGTTTCATACAGTAATAGGCAGGTATCACGCAAGCCAACATGTCGCTTAATATCGGTGTTGTCAGTATCTGAGCCTTTGATACGAAGCGGTTTGGAAAATACAAACATTAAAAAACATTTGGGAGAGCCGTATCTGCTTGGAGGGATGGTGGCATTTAATACAGAGACAAACATAGCATGCCTTAATGTTTTCTGACATTTTCGGAAAGTAATACTGGTGTTTCCATATATAATATTACTTCCTTTAAGCTGTTATTTCTCAAGTTGCTTATTACTGGCCGGCGTTGTTTATGTTATTGAACATTCTTTCTGGGGGCGCTGGACATAATTAACATTGATTTGAAAAGCACAACTCGTTTCTATGAGACGCTCTCAGCTGAGGTTTCTGACAGAGTGCCTTAGGCAGCAGACTGACCATGAGATGACAGGGGCAGAGAGACGGTGTAATATGAGAAGTGAAGATCAATACACATGGATGGAAACTTGTTTCTCGCGGACAATCGATCAGTCAGTTGCATACCTTCGTATATTGAGAGAGGACAAACAGATTTCTCCATCAGATTGTTAATTATTTCTGTCAATTTCAGGGGGGGAACTGAAATATGATTAATGCATTGCATTTTTTTACTGATGTCATGTTAAACAAGCAGGTGTTTATTAAAAAGCTTAATGTCATTATGTAGTCAAGATGGGCACATATCAGAAGCAGGTGGATTAAATCTTTCTTAAGAATGTATCTTCAACGTAACCAGCAGCAGTGAAGCCTGGCTTAGCCTCGCTTGAGCATATTAGTGCTTAATACCTTTAATAATGTCAAAATGTGGACTGATTACCACATTCACGGTGCCTGTGCGCGCGCTGTGCACAGCATGTGTACAATCGTGCCTATAAGATCGAATATACCTCCTTGCATATCGCAATATTGAAACGTATTCCCAAGTGCCATGGAATTAAATTGCTCTGAGCCTTGTAATTTCCCTGTGAATATTGCATCTGTAGTTCCCTTCTCGCCTGCTCCATCTGCGTTATTGTGTCAAATGCGGGGCCGATTTGACTTTTCAGAGTAACACAGGACGGCTTCCACTGCCTCCAGCAAGGATTTGGGACGAGCCCATAAACCGGCGGTGCTTTCTTCTGCTTGATGAGCGCGAATGGAGGGGGCAGGATGGGCAAAGTGGTGGTGTGGCGGGGGCGTCTTCAAAGAGAGACCCCCGGCACTGCGCCTCAGGTTTCCATCTGTCTGCAAGAGCGGTGCAACATACACAGAAACATCTAGCTTGTCATGCATGCACAGGAACGCACACAAACATACACACACACACACACACACACACACACACAGTTATTCACACGTCAGTTATTTTTGGCATGAGGATAACGTTTATTGTGTTATGAGAGGGAACTCTCTTCAACAGCGGGACAAAGACTGAGAAACGGATAGACCCCTGTGCTCTCTCCTAGAGGACGCAATATGTAAAAGCATAACAGAACCGTGGCTTCAAACAAATGCTGCCAACTGTGCTTTTCGGTCTCTAGCTTCTATACGTTTGGGCTTTGGTTTTAGTGATGGTTTAACAAAAAGGATTGTAGGAAAATAATAAGTTGCAACTGCATCCTTTTTTCATGGCGTCAACGGCATCACAAAGACGGTGATTGCATTGGTTACTGCCAGTCGATTTAATATAGCGAATGTGTTATTGCACTAAGCCTTCATTTCCCGCCATGCCTCGAATTCTGTTTAGATTCTCCATAGACGGGGAAGGATCTTACCCAGGCAGGATCCCTCGCAGCGGAGAAGCCGCAGAGGCACTTTGCAGTGCGATGGTGACAATAACAGCCAGTCAGGCAGGCACTGAGTCTCAAGGCCTAAATGCCACTGCCTTGGCAGAGATTATAGCAGGCGCAGAAGTAATATATTCCTGCGTGCGTGTAGTGATCTTTTCCTCACCTCCAGCCAAAAGAAGGCTGGTAGAACTGGCATAACCGGGGAGCAACAGGCTCCCATAGCAGCCAGTCAACCGCAGCATGGTGCAGAGAGGATAACTGAGCGCGGGAACAGGCAGTCGTGTGAAGAAATGCATTTTGTGCGCCACATCCTAAATAAAGCAAACACCATTAACGTCTTGAGTGCTACAATCTGATCTGGAGTCCGTTTAGCTGTGTTCCGTCCGGTCGAGAGCGCGGGGCAGGATGTCAATAAGGAACAACAGATGTGGAGGAAGAGCCTGTAGAGGCTGCGGCAGCCAGAACCTTATTCCTCCATCTCATCGTGAAGGGAAGATGAAGGAAGGAACGAAGTAGGCCCTGGTAAAAAGGGGAAGGAAGGCAAAAACACATCAGTGAGCATGCGGAATGGCTTGTAGTCCCGCAGACACGTTTATTTATAAATAATCATCATTGTTAAACTTATTCTCTTTTACTGAGTCTGCCGTCCCGTCGCATTCGTGCTCTGCACCTTACGGATATGCATGCAACTACTCGCCATGTCTACACCAACTTTAGTGGGCGGTGGTCAAAGGCAAGTTTAGTACATCTAACGTCAAATGCGATGGCACAGCGTGCTGCTATCTGCGGTCTGGCTGCGCTCGCCATTGCGCTGCGCACGCTAAACGTACATGGCACGATGCTCTGAGACTATTAGCGTACAATGTAAACAAATCAACACCAACTGCAGAGGATGGGGCCTATTGAGCACAGCGTATTGATGTCCACTGGTCATGGTAAGCCCTTCTGACACGTGTACCCATAGCAACCATCCTCAACTGCGACACGTACTGTACATGTGTCGCTTGTTTTAAGTGCGCGCACGTTTTGTTAGCATATGTCTGTTGCTTGCTCGTGAGGGCCAGAAGCAAGAAGGCATGTCTTGGTAGATGTATCCATTTGATAGGGTTTGTGTTAAATGTAGATATGGTAGCTACTGTGTGTGCGTGCATGTGTGTGTGTATGTGCGTGTGCTTGTGCATGTGTGTGTGTGTGTGTGTGTGTGCGTGCGTGCGTGGCTGGTGAAATCCCCCGCTACACATGAACTCCAAAGGCGGCTGTGCTTTCTGAAGATTGCGTCAGCATTACGCTGCTCCATCAAACCTTCTGTGCTCTCCCTGGGAAAACAATGGCTTATCTATACACCCCTCTTGTCCACGACTGACAACATCAGCATTCAAGCCCCTCTTTAGCACTCTGGCAGCAATGAGCTACTTAGCAACGCAAGCCTGTAGGATTAAAAGCTGATCTACTCATTCACTTTAAGCACCGCAAATAACAGCCTTGTTGATTGGGAGGGTTTAAAAGTTGGAGGTGAGATACTTATTGCTAGATGAGCCATTGCAACACGCATCTTTCACTTTCACTAGAGTGACGGCAATAAAAAGTAGCATTGTGCAAAATGGGTGAAAAAAAACGACATGCAAATGGATTTCTAGGGAGTTTTTTTTATTTCCTTTGTGAAGACCCTAAAGGCGGACAGTCTGGTCACCGTATGGGGCGTTGTTGTTCTGACATTGAGGTGCGTTCGAGCGTTTCATTGAAGGCAATTGAAGGAGGACAACTTTATGTTGATGGATTTGCGGTTAAATAAGACTGGATTATTCAGGGGTGTATGAACCAATACCTTTGAATAGGGGGTGTTCTAATTCATTGGTTTACCATTATTGTTTCAGAATAGTGGAGTTGGGGTTGTGCGTTATTTTCCTTGATTTAGTAGCCGGAAATGAATATGATTGAGTATTTTTAATTTACTTTGATTGAGATTCCCACTGCCTTTTCAGCTAACCGCTATTGAAAACACATAACTGAACAGAAAACAGACTTGATTAAAACTAGGGTGTTTTTTTGTGTAAAGGGGAAATGAAAGGCTAGGTCCTTCCAAAAGGTGCCACGGTCTTGGATATGTTCACAGTGGAATGTTAATGGAACAAAATAATAAATACTAAATCCACAGCAAGACAAGACCTTAGAGTTGGAGATGTTTCTTGAGAAATAAAAACCAGTTCTATTAAACACATCCTACCTGTAAAATAATGTTTTAACGATATTTTTGTCTTCCACGATTGAATTGAACACATTCTAAAGCTGGATCCTATCACCCCAGCTGGCTTCAATATCCAACTGCCGTGAGAAATTCTTATTGGAAAAAGAAGACTCTCCTAAGCATATACAATAGCACATACATACTGTATATGTGTGTGTGTGTGTGTGTCACAAAGATAACTTGTGTGTGTTAGCGCTCATGTGATAAAGTCAGTCCAGGAAGTCCCATGACCTTTTTACTTCAACTCACACACACACACACACACACACACACACACACACACAACGTTCTATGTGTCATGCACAGACCCACCCACACACACACTCTCATGAACACCAAATAGTTTCCAGCTGTACCACACTGTTTAGATGCATGACACTATATATAGAAACTGGCTATATTCACAAATCATAACTAGGTATAAGAAAAATATAAAAGCAAGGATAAGGAATGACAATCACTTCCTGCCCAGAAGAAAGAAAAGAAATGCTGCACTTGTTTTATTGAATTGTTTCCTACCCTCAAGAACTAAATAAAAGTTGCCTATGAAGGTAACAAAAATGTAATGGAAGTAGTGTAGAAGAGCAAACATGCTAATTCAGCAAGCTTAGCTTTAAAATAATTACATCTTCTTTTGGGGAGACTTGGCATGTAAATGCCTAATAATAATAAATATGATATATACAGTATATATCTAATACTGCCTTGAAGTATGTGCACATACTGTAGTGCATTGAGTTTAGGAAGGTTGGTGCCCTAGAATTGCATAAAGAACCAGCATGTTACATGAAAGGGCACATTTACAAAGGATCACAGCTAGCGGCATGTACAGTGTTGTTTGATGCTTTCCACAGTGAAACAAAGTTAAGACGTAATTTAACAAAGTGAATTCAAGCTATTAAGATGACATGAAATTATAAAAAAAAAGATGAAATAAAATAAAAAATATAATTATAAATATAATATTGTTGACCATGGCGATTCTCTACAGTCCAATAGATATTTATTTATTTATTTATCCATTTTTTGTTTCTAATGTGGGATTTTCCACCGGGGTCTATTTTTAAGATGCGTACAGGAAGTGGCGTCGCCTTGATCGCCCCTATGAGAGGCCTCATTAGACCTCCAGTTCATGGGAAACAGCAATGCCTCCCGCCGTCTTCTGCTTCGTGTCTTCACGTCTTTTTCTCTCACGCGCTTAACTTATCTGCGCGTAGCCTCGGCAACCCCGCCCAGGCCCCTCCTCCTTTTCACCTCAACTCCAACCTCCTCCCACGCGCCGTAGCTCTCTTCATCCACGTATCTCTCCCATAGATCTCCGCGTTAACTTTGTAACTATGTGGCGTTAGCAATCCTGCTAGTGCCCGCAGCTCATCCACGCCCCCCCCCCCCCCATCTCATTTCTCCTGAATCAGCTTAATTGCCATCCTCCCTTCCATCTGGGTGATCGCTGTCTTATCGCTTCGCTACATCACTTTACGATGACACCGGGAGGGCGTTAACGTCTTCATGCGCATGCCGCACACACACACACACGCAGGCGCACGCATACACACACATCCACATGCACAAATGCACTCACAAGACAACAAGCCGTATAGACACAAAGAAAGAAACACACATACACACATTTTTCCCCAGCACATGTGTGACCTCTTGGTTTGGCAAAACCCTTGACCCTTTACTTCCCACTCAGCTGGATCCTATTAAAAAGCCCTGATTGGGAAGCCAACAGAAGCCAAGATTAGACTGTCTCTCTCTCTCTCTCTCTCTCTCCCTCTCTCTCTCCCTCTCTCACTCAGCCAAAGGAAATAACTAGGACAATCAAGATGGCTGATTGGGGAGCGGGCCTTTGGCACCTCAAAACGCTGACCCAGTAGAAGTGCGTGGACCCCGTACATTTTGTAGGTCTGTTTTTCAGCAAAAGTCGATAGCTTGTGTGTAGTCTAGATTAGATGTATTACTTAAAATAAAAATAAATAATAAAACCCAACAACAAAGAGCAAGCCTTGCTTTCTCGATGCCAACATATTGAGGAACAATCATTCAGTGTTTGTACTTGTTTTGTAAAGTTGGTGAAATGGTCGTGTGCTGTCATGTGTACAAATACCCACTTTGGCCACAATATGCTCAGGCAGCGCACTAGTTCACTCAAGCTTAACGCTTGATTTTGAATTGGTTGTTCTGAGCATGTACATCTTTCCGTTTCTCCATGGCCAACGCAGCTGCTATGCAGTTGCTCTCTGTTATTCCAACTGGCAGGCCTCACTTCATTCATGCAAAGTCGCTGTGTGTATGTGCATGTGAATGTACAGACCCGCTATCACGCAAAACACTGTAGCTCTTGTTCTGACTCTGTTTCCCCATGTAAGCATGTCTTGGCTAAACACTGTGTAATGCTGGAACCTTCCCAGACACAAAGCTCTGTGCAGAAATGCCCGACAGCTGCACTCAATTACATTAACTACCACGGGCGCAAACACACACTCTCATTCAGCCGCTGGCTCCAGCCATAATCAACGACTTATTCAATAAGCTAACAAAAATGTAGCACTCTACTTCCACTCTCTATTACATACATACATGCTCTTACCAAAACCCTCAAGAAAATACCATAGCACAGGCAGGCGCGGACACAACCGCTTTAGTTTTACAGTACATGAACTTGGAATTGATTTGTTAACATACAGCTACCTGTACAATGTCATCTAATTGTAAACATGACGTAATTGTAATACATAAAACCCACAACAGAAACCCACACACTCACAAATGTTATAATTATACAGTACATTAACTGAGAATTTATTTGTTAACCTACAGGTACCTGTACAATGTCATCTAATTGTAAAAATGACGGAATTGTAATACATAAACCCCACAACAGAAACACACACACACACACACACAACCGTTTTAGTTTTACATGAACTTGGAATTGATTTGTTAACATACAGGTACCTGTACAATGTCATCTAATTGTAAAATTACGTAATTTTAATACAAAAACCCCACAACAGAAACATGCACACACACGCGCACACATACACGTACACACAAACACACTGGGCATTTGTTTACAGTTGAGCTCATATAAGATTAACATTTCCTGCAGCGTATGCTGCATTGACTCTTTGCTACGATGTATAAACGTTGTCATGCAAAGTTGTACTGAAGAAATGTTTAAATGTTTTTGTACATAAACAATGGCATGTATGTGCACTGGAAGAGGTGTGTGTGTGTGTGTGTGTTGTGGGGGTCTATGGACCATTTTCTTTAAAGCTCTCTGTGTAAGAACACTGATCAAGGTTGTTTGACAAAATCCTCCTGAAATTCCTTTCTGAATCGTGATTAGTTTAAAAGGAAGTAAAAGCTTTTTCGGTAAGTTACCGCTCTGTGGTTGCATTTCACTTACTGTAAGAAAGCACTTCTGCCTTAATGTATTGTCTTACTGACTTACCTGTAATGTTTTTTATGAACTGCATTTAGAAATCCATATATATGTATTTGTCTAAGAAATCTACTAGTCTTTACAGTAAACACTTGGTTACTGTAATTGTATGGTTGAATTGAATTGTATGGGTGTAGAAATAAGTGGCAAATACCACGCAATTAATATTTTACAAAGAAACCTATCAATCCACATTACTTTATATTTGCCAATAATTAAAAACTATCATTATCAACAATAATACAACAAATGTCTAAACTGAAAATATATATATATACATTTTTCCTAATAGCTTAAAATATTAGCTAAATTAAATTAGGTCCAGGTAGAAATTGACCAGTTATTGTTTAATTAACTAACAAACTAGACCCCGTGGAATGGACCTTTCACCAAAGTTTCAGAAAAACCTTTTAGACGTTGCTAGGCGCCGTAGTGTGTCGGTTAAACAAGAATAATTTCAACTGGAATCATTGTCTCCCCATCAAATATGTTAACTTTAAACATATATTTGGTGTGAAAATGTCGAAAGGATGTCGTTATGGGACATGTAGAAGACAGACAGCATATATCCGACCTAGACAGACTGGATGTAGCCTACAGATCTTTCAATTTCCAGTCATGCGGAATAACTAAGCTATGATAAGGATTTGAATGCAAAAAACACGGGACAGCCAAACACATTTGTTATAGGGTAAAATAATTACCATATTGTAACCGAACGAATGTAGTAGCCTGTCTACAGTCTACCTATCAGCGATATTTCTCATTAACTGAAAATGAAAATGAAAGCGACAACTGTCTTTACCTTAACAGTAGGATTAATTATCATATCAATACTGTTGTGAACCTATGTTTCTAGATAAGTGTTCGCCGTGGGGATGTACTGTACTGGTTTGACCCAGCGATAGGATACAGGCTTTGCTTCATACATTTCGATGCATGAAGCGGTAGACCGAGGATCGATACTGTTTTGATTTGAGCTCAAAGTTAGCAAGAATGGCTGACCATACCTTTTAAATGTTAATATTTTGCCCAACTCAAAGAGCAAGTCTCTCGTTTTCATTGGCTCGTGAAAGTGTTCATGCCCTTTGGGCCATGGAGGGCAATGTCAGTGTTATTTTGCTAAATAGTCACATGTTAATTCTGAAAATATATCCCATGTTTGTTTAGAGAGAGCAAGAGATAGAGATGGGGACCCAGAGGGAGATTGACAGTTTAACTAGTGATATCACAAAAGATAGGCTGGCATGTATGTGATATGGTGCTCAATAGCATACTGTATAGTTACTCTTAAAAGCTATCTTTTTGTTAATCATCATCATATAATTATCAGTTTAGCCTCTATTTGACCTATATGGTGAAAATGTTTGTGTTGTTCATTTATAAAACAATGGCCTCTGTTAGTATCTCTGTTTGATCCTTTTTTTTAGCTTCTGAGTGTGTGCCTTAGAGCTTTTTCATATGATAATGTGTCTTGTAACATGACCTGACCTCAAATGCCGAGTGCATGACACAATTCCAAGGTACTTTGTTCTAATTGAAACATCCATTAGTGATTCCTGCAGGCTTCTGAAAGTTTCACTTTAGTCTTATTTCCAGGAGGACTTCTCAGGGAATTCTTTAATGTAAAGGGAAATGGAAATGGGCTCTGACTTCTCAAGATAAGACGTTTAATTTGCTACTGTAAATTGAAGCTATTTGTCTTCAAACCCCAGCTTCTGTTTCAAGTAGCCCATATCTCCGACAGAAATATATCGTTCAAATTAACTCGAACATTGAATTGTGCAGTGGCGGGTTTCAACTGTTTTGTCGCTTCATAAGGCATGAAAGTGAATTTGGTCAATATTACAATGCATGTAGTTTAAAGTCTCCAAAGTCAGAGAGCAATGTTCCCCTGCATGTTTGGGATGTTGAGACTTTTGTGTTTTCTTTCTTTTTTCTTTTTTTTTTTTGTGGTTGGCTCTCTATATTTTTAACTATGAACAAAGGAAGGGCATTTAGCATTCCTTACCACTGAACTGACCTCTCCCACCTAGTTTTTCTCGTTTCACACAATGTTCTCTCATCTCCGTCTGATTAATTGTTCCTATCCAACCTTCCATTATTTTCAGTAACACCGTCTCTGTTTCTCCCATCTGTGTACTTCTTGCTCTCTCGTTATCTTTTCAATTTATTGTAATTACATTTCTCGTTGCCTCTTTTCCACCCACATTCACACAAAGCAGTGCGTATGTGCAGTCGGTCCTCTAGTCACACATCCAAACCGCACGTTCATTTTCCCAAAACAGATTTGTTTTGTGGCCATATGGCCAGACCTGAGACTGACCAGTGACTGAAACAGAGAGGGGACAAAAATGGGAGTCCAATTATAAACAACATTCTGTCCAACCATGTCATTAGACCATGCTACGATAATATTAGAGAGCACGTTTGTATAAGCGCTCACACAATAGCAGCTAGTGTTCCTACATGGACAACTTGTGCCCAGTGGCAGTCCCTGGAAATGCATAATGGTTACCATATGTGTCCTGTCTGCCACACATACACACACACACACACACACAGCATGTGAACCCTTACACCAATGGGAATTAAAAACAAATTGAACCTAAACGTTTCCCCCAACTTTCCTCTCACATCCTCTTTCATGAATGTAAAGGACACCGTCTCCCAGAAACAGTATGAAAAGTGTTTATACAAGGAGAATATATGGCTCCATGTCGGCCACCGTGTTATCCTGTCAAGTAATGCCGGGTTCTGACTAGACGTCTTTGTGTGATTCAGACTACGTGACTGACAGGCAACACGGGGTCACACACTACAAGATGTTTCACCCCACAAAGTCAACTTGGAGCTTGGAGATTGTTTCATGAGCATATATAGGCATATCTCACTAGCAAGACGTAATATAGGCCTATCCCTGCATAGTAGCGTTCACACCGCGTTACCATGGAACCGGTAGGCTACATTTCTCAACATATGATTGCAATCACAATATTTACCATCACTGATGTGGTAGAATTGATTAGAGTAATTATATAATATATAATATATTATATATTTATATTATTATAGTAGTATGAATCAAATATGAAGCGTTATCGACAAGGGATACGTGTTTCAGAGAGACTTGAATTATTCCAGTATCTTTGATGTTTCTTCAAGCAGTTCAAATGACTACAAAGGCTTTAACCCCCGGCCGTTTCATTTCATCCTTGTGTTGCGCTCTTATTGGCTGAATGTTGTCGCCGCTGTCATTACCAGTCACAACACCCTTCATACCACAGGATTTGGACTCCCAGACAGGTCCAGATATTTAAACTGGTAGCTATCCAGTCGGGCCTCGCCGACATGTCACTGACACTCTCAGCTCGCGCTGTAAGCAGTTCACGCTACACGATCGTCGCTCGCGGGAGCGAGCTGTGATTTCCCTCCGAGTTGGGGCTTTTGTCTGCAAGCTCAAAAAACTTGTCGGTGAGCTGTAAAGCGGGCAAAAATCGTGTAGTGTGACCCCGGCATAAGGGCTTTATGAATGTAGCACTGTTTTGCATGAATGTGCCATTGATCCAATCTAGCTGCTTGTTTTATTCAAGGATGAGGCCAGAGAGAATGAAAGCAGTTTGTAGGAACAGCCAAATAAACGTCAGACTTGGGAAATGTTGTTCAACGCCAGTAAGCGTGTGTGTGTGCGAGCTTGCGCCCATGCAGTCACATAAATGTCACCGTTAAGGATGTTAATTGATTTTGGACTTGTATAAGGCACTGTTAATCAGAGGATGCCGTGAGTGAGTGCAGGGAAAATAAGTGCAGAGTGCCGGACTAGTTTGTTATGACTAATAGCACGCATTGTGTCTATGTGGTCTCGCTGTGTCTTTAGTTTTACTTTTACTGCACACATGTGAATGCCTGTCCTCTGAGACGTATCTCGCACATGACAAGCATAATGGCTGATTGTCAGTGTAGCCTTGGTGTGGTTGAAAAGAAGGTGACTGTGTATGAACAGATTAAAGGGATATTTCTTTAGAAGCTTCATAACACACTTGATGATGAACTGTGTGAAGTCGACTACGCTCGCTTGGAGAAAACATCACCTCCCTCCGCCCTTTGTCTTGTGTCCAAAGGCACCGCCGTCCTACAAAAACCCATCACCACCTTTCACAGGCGAGCCTTTTCAGCATAGAAAATGCAGCATTGATGGGACTAGTAGCGTTTTGTAGCCTGTCTGTTCTTCAATAGACTCCCATTCTCCCAGACTCATAGCAGGACTTTGTAATGGAAATATGTGACGGGCGAAACAGAGCGCAAAAACACTGTCGCCTGCCTTCGTCTGTCACAATGATTTTATGGTCCGGGAGAAGAGTGTGTCAGGGTGTTTGTGAGTGTGTGTGTGTGTGTGTGTGTGTGTGTGTGTGTGTGTGTGGGGGTGTGGGTGTGTGTGTGAGTGTGTGGGGGGGGGGGGGGGGGGGGGG
>JAODTR010002640.1:0-13285 GCA_025399935.1 Amblyopsis rosae
TTTTATATATTGTATTGTTTTTACTCATTTTGTATTGTTTTTAATGACGTAGTGTGAAGCACTTTGTGTTACATGAACTTGTATGAAAAGTGCAATATAAATAAAGATAGATTGATTGATTGATTGACAAAAGCCCCGGACACACTGCAAGCCACCCGCTCGTCGCCCGTCGCTTCGTAGCTGAAACTCGTTGCTTGTTTACACTCCGGGCTCTTGTTGCCTAGGCATCATTCTCCTACCTTTCCCACCCAAAATGTTTCGGTCAATCTGTCAGTCAATGATGTCCTTAGCTTAGTCACGCCAATCGCGTCACCTGAAGTTGAGACTAGCTTAACTCGGTACCCGCCTACTTTGCGTCGCCGGCCGCTGTGTCGCCCGTCGTCGACTTTCAATTGTCTCTCGCCGCTGCTAGCCGCTGCTAGCCGCTGCTAGCCGCTTGGCGTGTGTCCGGGGCTTTAAACTTTAAACGTCAACGACACCACCACAAATCCTCTAGAAACCTCGTCCTCCTGCTGTTGAACAAATAGGTTTTCATGTCAGTGCTTTGATGTCCACAAACATAAACACTTTTACCCAACAACGCCCCTCTTCCCCCTCCTAACGGCCACACACATTCACACGCAATCACGTGCACACCTGAAGGAAGGCCTGACGTGCATGTGACACGGGCGCGCTCGTGTTCCCACACTTTGACAGGAGACAAGCGTCCGGGTGTTTTTGACAGGAGACAAGCGTCCGGGTGTTTCACTGCGGCAGAGAGATGAATGGTGCGCACGTACGCACACACACACGCGCGCACACACACACACACACACACACACACACACACACACACACACACACACACACACACACACATGTTGAGCGAGAGACAGTCGAATCAGTCTAAGTAGTAGAAATGAGATAAATAGAAATAAATATTACGCGTACACACACCTGGTCTGGTGTTTCAGATAGCGAGGTCATGTGCACAAACAATGGCATAGAGACAGTAATAATGACAGGATAAAAAATACACTACAATAAACCACTGTGAATTAACATAACATAAAAATGCAATTAAATGAAACATCTTCCCTGCCCTCCAAACAAGACATCTCTTCAAATCTCTAGGGGAGGGAAGGCAAGTCCTATAATGCACAATTGTAGCACAGTTGTAGCACCAACGTCCTTAGGGGTAAATCTGGCTACTTGGCAGCCATCTTGGTAATGCCTCTGGGACAGTTATTAGGACGACCATATCTAAATGAATGGGGGAAGAGACGTAACTGCACTTTGAATTGTCACTGGGACATTAAAACGGCATGTATACAAAAATCGGATAAAAACCATTTAAAAAGTTTGGTGACTCCCCAAAATAAGATTTAAAAAGCCTGAATAATTTGAATATATATATATATATATATATATATATATAACTTCATTATTTTTGGTAATCAGTAGTCAATAAATGCATCGATTTACATTTAAATTAAAATTTATAGTGTACTTTTAGTATTTAGTATTTCCGGGAACTCTTTTGAGGCTCTGTTGCTGTGAAAAAAAACTGTCCATTGGAGTGAACGGAGATGACGCAACTCTGTTATTTCCATGGCTCTGCTTTAAATGAACCATTTATAACCACATCACTTTCACTATGTGCATGCATGCAGTCAGCATGTGGTGTGGTTTTAACTAGCGCCCCCGGATGTAGGAAGAGGTGTGCGGCGGCTCCGACTATCCCCCGCAGCTCCGAGTCCCAGCGTTCCCATGGCAATGTCAGCCTGACACGAGAGGGAGGCAGCCGGCTCAGCTGGCTTAACTGCCAGTTGTCAGTGTGCAATCTGCTGTACGGGAGCTGTGTCTATGCGCTGGAAGCAACGGGCTGTGTCTACGCACTGGAGGCAACGGGCTATACATATATAAAAGGGTGAGGGATGTTGCACTACTACAGTAAACACAATCCTTTAGTGTAACAGCGAGGTCTCTGATTGGTGGAGCTCGCTGTCCTCTTGATACCATCCTGATCTCGCAAGCTTTATTTGGCGCTTCGAAGTTCGAAGCTCGCTGTTACTATGGAAAAGTTTTAAACCCCGCGAAAGTCATGTGGGCTAGTGAGTTACGGTTAGCACTGAAAAGTACGATCGTTTATGTAAAAAGTTTGAATAATATGAAAACTATTATAATTATCCTATTATAATTATATAAATCATAATATAAACAATAAGGTAACTATTTATGAAGAACAGGCAATGGTTTATGGGATGCATTCCTTCACACCTAAAATAAGTAATGTAGCTTTGACTTCTTTCCGTATTTTTTGCTCTGAATCAAATCGTCACATTGTGGTCACAATTATTCTCATAGCTTGTTGTCTTGGTCCCAGCCTTAAAACTCTTTATATAAGGATATTACAAAAAGTCACTGGAGAACATGAGTGGGAATTTTACGTCCGGTACATCCGGTAAAATGTACTTTGAAAAGCTGGAGAGAAGGGTGGTGACTATTATTATTGGGACGTTATTCGTCACGAATCACGATGTGACAGCCCTGTCAATAATGAGCGACAACGAAATTAACAGGGAACGGGAGGCGGACAGACTTAGCCAGGGTGATGCCACTGAGCCACTGTGATAAAGTGCACATGCTTTATGTATGCTGGGAAGGGGGGGGGGGGTTAAGGCTGTGCCCCGTCCTCCAATAACAGTTATGTCATAACAGTCATAACGCAAATGTGGAACCCGACAGACAACTGTCTGTTTTCTGTCTGTACCGTTTTGCCCGACCTAGTTACAGTAACTAGGGTGGGCGGGGCTTGGTATGCCTATTTATGAAACAAAATCATTGGTGGTTGGATGGTTGGAAAGCCAGCGTCAGGGAGCGATGCTGGTGATGACACGTTTCACCGCAGCCGCCCCCGGTGTAAGGTAGAATTGTCCCCGAGTTAATTTCCTGTTGAGGGGTGTGCAATGCATTGTGGGAGCGCCGCCGGCCATCCATCACCTTGAGAACCATCACGAACCAGACGCGGCCGTCAGAAGATACAGTCGGAGACTATAAGATACAGGTGACTTTGTCTGTGGTGAATAACAACGTGGTGTTTTTCTATTGTAATGAAACACGTGTTTATTTGATGATGCTCCTCGTCTGTTGGTCCTATCTGTAAAGTTCCGGGGTTAACAAACTCAAAAGTGAGTCCGCCAATTCCTTCAGCGCAACGTTTTGCTGTACGCCTAGAAGGGGCTAGCAAAACAAATATGTTTGTGATGGAAAACAAGATTTCTTTCTCTCTAAGAGGAGGAATCAAAACCAATATAAGATGCAGCTGACCTCTATTTTGTCCGTAAGACATATAGGAATTCTCCCGAGCACAAATCAATACAAGTGTTGCTTAATGCAGTATACGTGAAATGAATATATTCTGCATTGACATACAGTGTGAAAACTACATCCACCACGCTTTACAGCGTGTCATTATTTGTATAGGAGATAAGTTGAAGCCACGTGATTTGACCCTTTTCTCTTCAGAAAATGGCGGTGTCGATTAACTGACAGGGATATGAGGCTTTGGCCGCACAATGCATCGCTTTCTACAAGCTTTCATCTAAGCAATTAAGTTTTATCTTAAAATTAACTAAGATGGATGGGGCAGGGTTTCCCCACTGGAAACGAACAGGTTTTTTTGGTGCGTTTTCTTCACATTTATAGTCTCATCGTGTCTTGCTAAACATTAAGACAGCACTAAGACATCATTAGCGTTCGTAGACGTAGTACAGTATGTCCTCCCCGTTAGCAGACAAAGTGGTCGTAAACCAAGAAGACAGGAGATGTGCTTCCACTGTTCCACGCTGGTGATGTCATCGGCGTTCACCGTACACATACATGTGTGTATATCACTGCAATGATATGACATCATGCCTCGAGAGCCTCCTTCCGCGACCAACAGCGGCCGTTAAATCAACGTAGCTGAAAGCTGTTGTTGAAAACAGCTAGCAAATCATAGATGCTGCTTTAAACTCCAGATGAAATGCGTCTGTTGGTGTGTATGTGTGTGTGTGTGTGTGCGTGCGCGTTTGTATATGCGGTGAGTGGGTTTTGCGTTTGCGTGCCGGGGGAAAGTTCAGCATGCCTTTGGGCGTCCCCAGTATTGGTTTTGACCCCGTGACCTCCCGGGTGTCACAGTTTTCGTGGGGGGAAGCCAGGACGAGATCAGGAGGTGTAGGGTCCCGGGCCTGCGTAGTGTTGGGGTCCATGGGGAATTATAGGGTCGGGGTAGGGGGGGTTGCCAAGGTCTTTTGTCTGTGCCCCCCCCCCCCAACACACATACACACACACACACACACACATTAGCAAGCAGCTCTAGGCTATCGGCACTAAGCAGTTAAAAACAGACGAAAAATCAGGCAGAAAGAGACCAACAGGCGAAAGAGCGAGCACTAGATAAGTCAGAGAGCGAGAGAGAGAGCGAGAGAGAGAGAGAGAGAGAGAGTGAGAGAGAGAACGAAGGACAAAGCTAAAGTTCTTTCGAGGAGGGGACCCATTGTTTTCCTCCCGGTGGACCCTCAAATCAATACCTCATCTCTGTATGCCACCGAGACAAAGGCCTGGGAGGACACTTTGATGATTCACACTGCCACAGAATAGAGAGAGAGTGAGAGTGAGTGAGAGAGAGAGTAGAAAAGAAAGTAGAGATGGGAAGGGGAAGGGTCAGGGCTACAAAGGCAGGGAAGAAAGAGTTGACCGGAGGGTCAAAGCTCGACCGCGTTGCTCGGCAAACAGCCAGGCTAGCTAGCTAGCTAGCGACCAATAGCGCTGATCTGCTGCACTGAGAAAAGGGGGTTTATGCTTAAATGCATTATTACTGGAAACTATTTACAAGCCGGTCTCGCAGCAGTGGGGTCACGAGGTGATTTCAGGGGATTTAGGGGGTCTGTGAAATTATTTACAGATAATAAAGTTTTTTTTTTTAATGGTTAAATGTTTATATATGACACGTTTAGTAGTAGGCTACTGTAGGTTGTATGTTGTTTCTATTTGGCAATTATTATTAACAAAGATATATCCATGATGTTTTTGACTTCAGACATAACCCGTGTGCCTAATTTATATTTATACAGTGTAGTGTGGCATTCGTTTTGTTCGGTTAAAAATCTAATGCTTAGCTTTTAAAGAAAATTGGAAAGCAACTGACCTCCGCATACTGTAGTTGGCTCAGGCCCTGTGATTTATGCATTCATTTATCCATACATACATGCTAACAGTATGTACAATATGTATCCCTTTATATAGCTGCATACATTTTCACAGCTGTATGGCAGATTACATCTCCCTCAATCGCAAAAGTAAATGTAATTCAGGCTTTCCGCTGGGGAAAACATCTCTATAGCCATTCCTTCACAGGTGTCTCTGAGACACACAGAGAGAGTGAGAGAGAGAGCTAGAGAGTGTGTCACAGAGACCGAGAGAGAGATAGAGAGAGAGGAGCGGGGGGGAGAGCAAGATATGCCTTAATGGAGTTATGCAAATGGCGGTTGGCCCCATAATCCCCTGGCTAAGTATTCCACTGTTGACGTGCATGGCGCGCAGCTGCGTTCCAACACAATCCCACACTGCATGTTTTCTTTCTCTCTGGTTTGTCCGGGGCTTTTACCGGCACTATCCATGTAGCGTGACCCCCCCCCCCCCCTCCGCATGTATCAATCTCCTTATGTACTCAACCCAACTATGTGTAAGACTATATTCCCTGCCGGTAAACTTGGCTGCGCTCGGCTTTTCTGCATACAGGCGTGTGTCCAGAATTTGTGTTTACACTGCGCAAGCTATTCAGCGCAGGGCTTATAGGCCACGTGCGTGCGTCAAAGAGAACGTTAGTGACAAATGGCAGCACGACACATTTGTTTATTTCTAAAGGATGTGGGAGTTTGTTTGTGTGTTTGCAGGCTACAGCGCACGATACCCCGTCTTTGCCTCTCAATATGTTATGATGACGTTGGTGCGTGCCGCTTTACTCTCTCAGGTGGTTTGTGTGCGTGTGCATGAACGCACGTCAACACACACTTCTCTATTTTATGCTCGACTGTCTTTGCTGACGAACGCGTATTCGAGGCAGTTTACACTCAGATTAATGCGTGGCGTATATGCAATTACATTTAAATTGAATTAGAGCTGATTTTATTCAGTTCCCGTGTGTGTTTAGGCAACGTGCGTCTTCCTGCATGTGCGTGCGTTAGCATGCTATTGACCGTGCGAGTCGAACACTGTGCATCTGTGTGGTTGTAGCTTCTCGGGTGCCGTTTGCTAGGCGTGTTCAGTTATCGTCCGTACTTCATTTGGTGCGATTCACATGAAGGCATGGTTTGTATTAGCTTGTATGCGGTGCAAACGTGCTTGTGCAGGTCTGTGTGTGTCCGAGACGGTGTGTCTGAGCGCGCGTGTATGTGAATGCGTGTGATGGCGTGTCTTAACGTGTGTGCGGCAGGTGCGTTGGCTCATGTGTTTTCATGTGTAAGCGCACATGCAAAAATGAAATAAAAGTCTGCGCTGCTGATTGTTGGTCCTTTTACCGGGCGAGCGACCTCTGCTTAACGCAGGGTGGGAGGGAGGAGGGAGAGAAAATCATCCCTCCCTCCCTGCAGTGTCTCACGCGCCCAGCGTGAGAGCAGGCCTCTACCCAGAACCCCCTGCTGCCTTGTTTAGAACAACAACAACAACAATAACAACAGAGGGGGGTGTGGGGGTGGCTGAGAGGAAACGACGGGAGACAGTGGACACATTCTGGGGTCCGTGTGTTGCCCTGACAACACACACACACACGCACGCACACACATATAACAGGATGCACTCAAAACAAAGACCTCGCACACACCGCGCTACTAAGGCCCATTAAGACGTCGTCGAGGACGACTAATGGGAATTGATCAGCGATCGCGATCACTCCGGCTCAACCCGATGAATCGATGGCTGCTGCTTGAGACGACACTGAAGGCAGAGGGGCGTGCGATGGCGTGAGCCTTTCTGGGCTGCTGATGAGGAATTATATAGATGTGCGTTAAGTAGCCTTCAGAATAACAGTCCCATTGGGGAAGTAGCCTTCAGAATAACAGTCCCAATGGGGAAGTAACCTTCAGAATAACAGTCCCAATGGGGATCTGTTAGAGCTCAGAGTAGGGTTGGGCCGATAGACGATGCCATTGTCCATCAGGCCTCGCAATGTTTTGCAAGCATCGTGATTTAAACAAATAAATTAAAAATTAGGTGAAAAAGTGTCAAAGCAGCGTTCAGACAAAGTTATAAATATCTAGTGAAACAGTGCGTAATACGCTGCTTCCGAGGCTCGCCGAATTGCTGTGATAAGGACCACCTTACTTCTCTCCTTCTC
Source organism: Amblyopsis rosae (assembly GCA_025399935.1). Taxonomy (NCBI): domain Eukaryota; kingdom Metazoa; phylum Chordata; class Actinopteri; order Percopsiformes; family Amblyopsidae; genus Amblyopsis; species Amblyopsis rosae. The sequence goes on from JAODTR010002640.1 coordinate 7,358, forward strand.
TCTCTCAAACACACACGCACAGATGCAAAATACACTTGTGCCTTGGCTATATCACATTGTCTCGATGTCTACATAGATCTGGCAATGCAATCAATGCATTATGCTAACGTAATGCTAACTACAGCAAAAGCAAACAACTTTATAGTTTACTGCTCGTGCTCACTCACTTTGCTGTAGACGACGGTGCCTACCGTGATATGGTTGTTCGCTAGCTGACGACAATAGCTGTCTGTTCATATTTTGCTCGAATTATTATTATGACCAGATAAATCATGCACACCACTTCAGAAGAGTCCTATTTCATTAGGAAAGATATAAACTTGAGGTAGCTACTGATAGACGAAGTGGAACAATTTTTACAGACTACATTTGCCGACGCGGACGCCGTTATTAGAGATTAACATGACTAGACCAGACCAGGCCTACACATAGGGCTTAGGAGGAAAAGCAAGGCAACATGTTGAGTAGGGGTGAATGGGCATAATATAAGTAGCCTACTGCCTGACCTGCTTATAGTAATTTATTAACTACTACTTAAATTTCATAGTCAATAATTTATAATTTATAAGTAGAGCTCTTAGGCTAAGAAAAAAGGTATATCGTGCGCTGATCCTGCGATTATACCCCTGTAGTGTAACGGCCTATGTACAATATTTGGTTACGTTTTTTTGTGTTTTCTGACTAACCTGAAATATTGACATAGGCCATTATTTTTAGGAAGCTGATGCAATTGAAGGTGAAGTAATTCATACCTCAGTTTGTCCCGCATTAGGCGAACATTTGACTTAGCTTCATGAGTAGAGCCGCAAGGGTTCGTGGTTTGATTCCCTGCCATGCTCAACGGTTAGAGCAAGTACCACAGAATAGATAAAGCAAGACACGTTTACTGGTTAGGGTTAGGTTTCGTTCCCAGTGGTGTTAGTTAAATTGGCAGAAAGAGAGTAAGAAGGAGAAAGGGAATGCAGGCGAGAGAGAGAGAGGGCGAGAGAGAGGAGGATGAGGGGAGGTAATAAAAGCCAGTCATGTGTAGAAGGAAAGGAAATAGGGCACACAGGAAACAAGAGGGGAAATTAAAGGTAGTCGTTGTTAAGGCTGAGCCGTCAAAGTGGCCAATGATGGCTAACCGACCAACTGCCACAACCACAAAGTAGTCAAATGTACAAATTAACGTTTCGTTGACGTGGAACGTGGAACGCGGCAAACCGGATATCATGTTAGTGGATGAGAGCAGTACGGCAAAATCGGTTGTGGCCGGCAAAAAAAATGCAGACGACGGCGAATGGCGTGCCGTTGAACATTGTAATATTTTGACTTTTGCCGTCTGTCTACTGACAAAGGTGTGTCAGTAGCTGTGGGCGTGTCCAAACCTCGCTTGATTGACATTTCCCTGACTCCTCTACTCTTGTCGGTTAGTGTTGCATCTGTGGGTCAACTGACACATTTTTACAGTCGGGCAAGAGAAGCCTGTACGTTTTCAAGCACGTCAGAAAATAAAACTGACAGCAAAAGGCGAGAGAGTATCCACACAAAAACAAAAACGCACACAATAAACAACAAAACTATTTACCCCCTCTTCATAAACATTACCTGCCTGGCGGCTGAGAACAACGACAACTGAAGAAGAAAAAACCTCCCCCTCTGTGAGTTATGACGCTAAATGGTTTTCGGCAACAGGCTCTTGGGAAGCGGTTGTACATATAAGGAGGTAAGACTTGGCCACGCGACTCCCTCTCACTCCCCTCGCTGAGCGAGCAACGGCAGAAAGGGATTGTGGGATTGAGTAATGAAAAGCGCCGGCAAAATGTTTTAATTTTATTTCCTGAAACAAACCCGATTATCCGTCCGTCCTTCCATGGATATATACGGCTGCGGTTGAGGAAGGGGGAGGGGGGGGTCTATGAACGCAGAGTCGGTTGGCACGGTTAATAAAGACATCAGCCCGCTACCCTAAAAAAGTGCTGACGTGTCAGAAAAAATGGTGGCGCGCGGGTGAAAACGGTATAAAATATGGATGCGCCCCGCTTCTGGACTCCAGGTGTGTCAGGGCTGATTTAATATGAATGCTGGGATGGGGGGGGATTACAGTATAGCAGAATGGAGAAGCGCTCAGCCGGACAGGGACGACCTATGACCTATAAATAGCTAAATAGCAGCCCAGTCAGCTAATACTCGAGACAAACCCCTTTCCCCCACACATCTGAACATGCACTAGGGGAATTGTGGGGGTGACAAAATCCATCAGGTTTACTGATCAGAAGGTCGGACTGTCAATCCTAAACCTTGGTGTGTGTGCGTGTCTGTGTGTGTGTGTGTGTGTGTGTGTGCGTGCGTGTCGGTTAAGGGGCATAGTATTGATGTGTCAGCATTCAAAGTGTCAAACTCCCATACATCTCTGCCGCAAAGCCGTGGTGTGTGTGTGTGTGTGTGTGCGCAGGTGGCGTCAATCAAATCATTAAGCAGGCGGATTGGACCACCTTCGGCCAATCAGAACAACAGCCGCTTCTCAGTGACTTTTAATTAAAACGCAGGCGCTCGCAGAGGACTCGAGCACCTTCAGCCAACCTGACTATCGTAAGGGATGATTTTCCTAACAAGGCCACCTGGAAGCTGACTGATCGGTAGTTGGTCGGTCCCAGACGCTCACGTGAAGCGCAGCAAATTGCTCGCTACCTCAGAATTGTTTGAGCCAAGCAGAATTGTACGAAGAGCCAAATGCTGACTTATAAACATACTCTTCATCATATCCAGCTACACCCTATAAGCCCACCTCAGTTCTTTGGCTGTGTGAATAGTTGCTAGTGTGTATGAGGGTTTAGATTTCATTTTTTTTCCCCTGTGTCAAAGAGAAAATCAGTATGTGTGAGAGAGAGAGAGAGAGATGTGTCAGTGTCTGTTATATTGTTTGTTTGTGTGTGGGAAAGTGTGAGTGTGTGTGTGTGTGTGCGGTGCACCCTTTACCGTGCACGCTGCACAAGGCTTTGCTCTAAGAACATTGCACGTCCTCTAAATCTGCTGAGCTCCCACAAAACTCTCTCTCTCTTGCCCTCCTCTCCCCCCAGAACCCCCCCCCCCCCCACACACACACACAAACTTCAGAATCTCCTCCATAAACCTCCCCGCCTGGGAGCATGGGAGGAGTTTGTCAGTTTTCCCACCGTGAGACGCTTCACAGACTCTTGTTGACTGTTGACGGTGCATCAACAAAGTTCAACAGCCCCTGATTTCCTTTCGCCTGTGTCACTCAGGTACATATTAACCCGCAAAGACATCACTTGTGGTAAACGTGTGTAGCCGTCACTGGCCACAAGGGGCACCTCACCAAGTCACAGAGTCCCGCCCACGCCGGGGGGGAAAGGAAACATTCCATATCTCTCTGACTTTGTATTGCGTTAAGCTAAGCTAATGTCATTGCTGACTGATACCAAACATCTAAAAGCTGTTAGCCGCATGCACTACCCACAAGGTAAAGAACCCAGAACTACTGTAACTTTGCATAACCTGTCGAATCGACAAATCAAGGCATCAAAACGTGAGGCATTACGGGGCATTATCAGGGTAAAAATATGTCAACTGTGTGATCGTGATACTCAATATGCCAACGTGAGGTGACTGGTTGACATAGCGTGCCAAAATAATAATTGAGCACGGTGAAAAAACATCAGGTAAAGCATGTGGGTGTGTCTACCTAGACGTAGTTGTCACGGCAATATGACGTGTGTCTCTATTGCCTGTATGCAGTTTGGCCTCCTTTTATCCATCTCTGCTACTTCTTTCGGTTTGACAGGTTAGGAAAACGTAGTTGTTGATTCGTCACCTTGTGTGCAGTGCATTCTGCCACACAACCGCTTTTAGGAAGGTCTCCGTTTTTTTCTAGAAGTCAGAAATGACTTTAGCTTATCTTAACGCAATGCACAGTCAATGGAGCGCTGAGAACTTTTAAATTGTATTTAACTAACTAATCTATAAAAAAAAGTTGTATTTATGTTAATGTAAATTTTAAATTTTCGGAAGAACATTTGTTTGTGTGCAAATAAATTGGAGGACCCCCTACAGTACCTCTGAGGACCCCCTAGAGGTCACGGGCCCTCTGTTGAAGACCTCTGTAATACAACATCACTTTGCCTGCGTGTACACACACACACCCTCACCTAGAAGGGTCGTAGGTTCGACCCACAACAAGCCCAACCTACCTGTACCTGTAAGCATCCCTGAGCCGGATGTCTAAGCTAGCTGCATCTTAATAATAAATATAAATAATAAAAATATACTATAATATAAACGCAAGTTACTCTTGATGAAAAGCGTCAGCTAAATAACCTGATTGTAACTGCCTCTGTGCGTGCACATGTGTGTGTGTGTGTGTGTATGTGTGTCACAGCTAGGACAGAGTGAAATGTTAAGGATGTGTTAATTCGGCTCTATATAAGTTCCCCTTATCGTGTCTGACGCTTTGGCATTTTCATTAACAGCCTCGTTCTAATGATCCATTCGCTGGGATGACCTCCCCGTGGCAGACATGACGAGTGGGGTGTGGCTACAGCCGCGCGTGCTAGCGTTAAGGCCAAGCGCGTGCTGTTTGTCTGTGTAGAGCGTTTTTTTTTTTGTGTGTGTGTGCATGCGAATGTGAGTTTGATAACCGGCACGCTAACAATCAAACCCGCCTACCTCTCCCCAGCTAGTATCGCCTGCCCTGATTGGTTGCAGCACGCAGTCTGCAACCATGGCGTCCATGGTGACAGAGGTGGTGGGGATTAGGTCTAATTAGCGGGAACAATAAACAAACAAACAAACGAGCGCGGAGGACGAGCGGGGTCGCCGCGGCGATACCGCTGTCTCTCCTAATTAGCATTGTTTGCTGAGTGGAGCAGCGGGCCGGCGACATGCGTCTTTATTAGACGAGCGCGCACGTGGGGAGCGAGTGTGCGGGCCCGGGGCGTGCACGTGACCCAACATGAGTGAACCAGTCGTGGTGTGACCAACTGACTTTGTGTTTGTTTTGCGTTGATTATGGGTTTCCCCGTACACCTACATAAGTAGCCAGCTCATTAGCAGTTGCTCGTTTAGAGTTTTTCTCATCACTAAAACCAGAAGTAAGTTAAATTTGCATGTTCCCTTCACATACACAGTTCTTGGACCCTACTGGTTCAAATGTTTTAATATTATTCACACACTATTGTAAAGACACCCCCCACGAAACACACACGTTGGGAATAAAAAAGAAGCATATCGACCACCCCAGCCAATATGTACAAATATTAGTGATGGGGTGATTGGTTCGTTTCTTCTGTCTCCCCATCCTGATATTTAGAGACCCACCCCAAGGGAAACAAGTGGCTTGGACGGGATATTTGGGGGGTGGGAAGGGAAGGGGGGCAGTGAAACCCGGGGCAAATCAAAGTGATTAAGAAGCTGCAAATCAATAACGCCTTTATATTAGATTTACTTCACAGGATGTGCCAAGTCAGCAGAAATTGGCCGTGGCCAAATAATTTATAAATAATGTAAATAGAAACAAGCAACACATCCAGGTCTAGCTAAGAGCCAGCAGATTGGTGTGCGATATCAATCTTTAGGCTCTCGTCGGGTCCTCTGAGGCCCGATAACACAACGTAATCATCTCAGGGTTGAAGGAGTGAGGCGTGTGTGAGGGATGTTTTTTACTTCATTTTTGTCTTCTGCTGACTATTCCTGACTTTTCGGAATGAGAACAGAGCAGAACGCCACGCTGAAAATACATCTGAGGATCCAAAAAGGCATCTTGCTGTGTATTGTATTGTGAAGAGAGCCTTGGACTACAGCGTTATTGCTGGAGAAGCCCAGTACAGAGAACAATGGCCATCTTCACAAGCCGTGGGTATCCATCCATCCATCCATCTTCATCCGCTTATCCGGAGTCGGGTCGCGGGGGCAGCAGCTTCAGCAAGGGAC